>SNQJ01S0271647.1:0-11661 GCA_010110895.2 Picea sitchensis | reverse complement strand
AATGTTTAAATGTTATTTGAATGATGATGGATAGGATGTGATCTATTATGTGAATGTAAATTCTATGAATGTTTAAATTTTATTTGAATGATGATGGATATGATGTGATCTATTATGAGAATGTAAATTCTATGAATGTTTAAATGTTATTTGAATGATGATGGATATGATGCGATCTATTGTGTNTTGTACACTTGAACTTTTAAGACGTAGGAACCTTTATGAATGTTTAAATTTTATTTGAATGATGATGGATAGGATGCGACCTATTATGTGAATGTAAATTCTATGAATGTTTAAATTTTATTTGAATGATGATGGATATGATGTGATCTATTATGAGAATGTAAATTCTATGAATGTTTAAATGTTATTTGAATGATGATGGATATGATGCGATCTATTGTGTAAATGAAAATTTTATGAACAAGTAACGTCAATTGAATTATGGGGATATTATGAGATCTATTTCTAACTTTAAAAATTTGACATTTAAAGTTGTTGGTATGTGGATACCGAATTGAGATTACGATCGAATGCATTTACATGATGATAATGCATAGATATGTATGATTTTGTGTTATAGACTAATTTGCAGGTCAATGGGCTATGAAATAGCTAAGGGATAATGGTAATAAAATGGATTTCATGACCACCAACCAAGAAACAATATGGTATGGATCTTTGTATGTGAAATTATATTGGTACGAATGTACTACTTTGGTATGTGGACTAGTGCAGGTTTTCAGGTGGTGAGACTGTGCAAAAACTGAATAAACGATGAAAAAAATCCCAACAACAGGGTGCCACTATATATTCCATTGTAGGGTGTGGACCCTAGTCCTATTAGGAGGGGTGGAGGTATTTCCCACTGTGTATCCTCTGAAACCTAGAGTCATGGGAGGATGGTGTTAGCTCACGCTCCCCTAGACGTGTGATGATGATTGCCAGTTCCCTCCTGGGGAAGCTTGGTTAAGATAGTGACACTTCCGCTTACGGGTTCTATTTGGAGTTAGGTCAATATAGTTGATGCTCCAAGATAGTCCAGCAGAGGAAGGATAGGAATGGAAGATAGAAGTAAGTTAGGGAGGAAGGATGAATAGAAATAGTTGAGAGTGTATGGAGATTTTTCTTATGGTGGAATTTATTGTTTTCCCTTCTGAAAAGAAAATATGTATATATGTATATTCATAATTACTTAACTGAACTACAATTTTCTAAATAAACGTTGTTGAGTTAGATTATTGTAATTAAAGAATTTCGCAAACATTTAACTGGTTTATTATCTTTTATAAAATGAATAGTCTTGTTGATTGGATTGGATGCATACAAGAATTACTATAGAGGTGATAGTTATTGTCATTAGTACATGCGCGAGACTTGTATGTGCTAGCTACACATGCATTTCTTGCACATGTACACTAGTATGTATGAGTTTTCTTTGGCTTACTTACTGATAATGTTGTTTATTGGATATGAATGTGTGAACCATGTGTCATTTCACTCGTATTATAAATTAGTTTAACTTCGGGACGAAGTTTTTTTAAGGGTGGGTGTATGTAACAACCCTAATTAATTATTTAAGTATCATGATTAAATATTTGTTTAATAAATATTAGTTCAATAAATATAATTTTAATAAATTATTAATTTTGATTTTTTTAAGACTTATTTTATAGTATAATTATATTGATAGATGGACCCATTTATGGGGGGGATAAGGTGGTTGAGGTTTAATGGGAGGGTGTTGGAAGGGAGGAGAAGGGGATAAGGCAAGGGGGAGGACTCGGGAAGGGAGATTTTTTGGGGGTTGAGTAACATTTTTCATATTAGGGAAGGTGAGAAAAAAATTGTAGGAGGAAAGGAGAAGGGAGGAGACAGTTTGGTACTATGTTTTTGTTATGTAGCTGTTTTGGGATTACAGCTGACTTGAGGAATTTCACAGGGGGCACCTGTTACTACAAATTTTGGGCTCGAGGACCAGGAAACCATAAGGAATCCTAGGGCTAGGGAGCTGGATAGGTTGTTCCTAGCTGGCTGGGAGGTTAATCAGTTTGGGCAGAGCTTCAGAACATCATCAGTTTGAGGTAATTATTATCATTATTATGTTGTTATTCATTATTGTTATATTGTTCATTTTTAAATATGTTGAACAGTGTTATTATGTTGAATTTTTATTATGAACAGTGTTATTATGCTCAATTGTTATTATGTTGAATAGTGAATTGTTATTATGTTGAATAGTGAATAAAGAATAAATTATGATAGCATTTCTATATCTAGATTTTGTTTGGTAAGGCTCTGTATGGACAGACCTTACATAGAAGCAGTGTTATGAACACCAGGTCATCCATCCTTCGGGCTTCAGCTGCCCTTGACAGAACCCTGCCACCTTCATCTATCCACATTCAAGTCTTATTATAAATGTTAATTAGCATATCCCTACTACGGTAAAAGTAGTTATCACTTAAACAAAGGGCTAAAGAAATTCTTCTATTGAAATTCAACAAGAATTCCCAAAATCACAAGTTCAATCTGCAGTCCTTCTCCTCAAGGAGTAAATGCAGATAAAAATAACTCCTTACGCAACTTGTACATGAGCCCAAGCAGGCCAAGTGTTGTAACCATGCTCTGATACCAATTTGTAACACACCCACAACGGGGCATAAAAATTTTCGTTTTTCTTAAAGGACAAATTCTTTGTTCATGGTTTCTAATTTGGAAATTTGGGGAACCAGTCCGACCTCCCAGTCAAGGATCTCTGATTCTGAATCCAAACAAATCTCTGAGACCCTAATGGTCTCGCTCTGAAATTAAATGCAAGCCCCTTCGACTTCCGAGTGTGGGTCTAAAGGTACCCGCAACCTTCCCCTTCGAGCCTACGAAATCTCAGAGTCTGGGAGCTAGCTCCTTCTCTAATAATCCCCTTCCTTGATATGACCATGGGAGATGGACTTATGTAACCATGTGATTGTAGGTGCGGCCAAGGGTGGTTTGAAACCAAACTACTTTTCGCCTCGCAATTCACCTTGAACCTCCACGTGTCATTTCTCCAAAACCGTGGTCCGGATTGTGGCCTGCCCTCAACTTTTTAAAGTTCTCGCACCTTTGTTCCCCGCAATGCGATAGGACCATCAATCTCACAACCTTGATAGTGCTTCAGAATTAACGGCTCAAATCTATCCTTTATAACTACGGATCAGATCTAATCTTTCAAAATCAACAACTGTGATTTATTTCATGATTCAGGTTTCGGGATTTTAAACTCTCAACTTTTGCTTCCTCTGTCAGTAACTATCTTTCGAAGTGGAAGATCTGCTGACACCTGTCCTCAAAAAACGGATGGTTCTGATGAGCTCTGGCTCTCCTTCCTTAGGGAGTTCTTGCTTCTTTATTCACCCCTTGGAAGAGTTTTGTAGATGTTCAAAGGCCTCAACCTTCGTTCCTTCTACGAGCTCGGTTATCTTGGGTCTCGCCTTTTCTCTTGAAAACGTTATCTCTTCTGAGATTTTCGATTCTTTCAGACCGACGATACCGAAGGACTCTGTCACTACGCGGATTTCCTAAGGGACTCACAACCATCCATCTCACAATTGTTCAAGGTCCGACAGTCATGATCCGACCAATACCGAGGTGTTCGTCGATCGATAGTTCACAGTAATTGTGAGGTCCCAACGTGCGTGCTCTTTATCAAAAAGCTCAACCTCCATAATCTGGAAATTACTCGCCCAACCTAGTCTAACCGGAGTCGTTGATCTTCCAGCCCAACAGGATCAACAACGTTAGTGAATTGCGACCCGCGAACTAGCCTGTCTGCTACTTTCACCTTTGCGCTCCACAATGATTCCCCACCCTCGATCTCCGTTCATAGATCGATGGTTCACAGGGATTGTGGAGTCCAACCTCCGCAATCTGGGAAGTGCTCATCGACTCTAGTCTAATCCTAGTTGTTGATCCTCCAAAAAAAGGGACCTTCCCTTTTGATACTTCAACCTCGATGTTCTTTTTGAAGATTTGTTAGCTCTGAAAGGCTTAAGATCTTTTCACTCTCTCTCTCTCTCTCTTGAACTTAACGCTTGGAAGAATCCTTCTGCGCACCCCTTACGCTCATTCCTCAACTCTATAACTTAAGGGATTCTCGGTCTTTGCCTACCTCGCAAAGAGCCTGTGCATACGTGCACTATCTCTCCTGAGATTTAATAGACTCCCTCCTCCAAGGGACTCCGAACAACTAGGAGGGTCGACAAGCGTACATGAAACTTTGCCCAAGATCGAAGAACTCACAATTTGTGGATATAGCTTCAGCCACCACAGGGCACAAGCATTTACGAATACAAATCAAGCAATGTCGTACTTGCTTAAATACATAATCTAAACAAGAATAAAGAGATACAATATAGCTATTAAGCAAACATACACATCCCTGGGTCATTCACAGTATATCTCATTTTATTTCATAATTACAACTCAATTTCACAGGGTATGAGAATACGTATATATTACAAGTTGCATCCAACTAACTGACTGTGGGTGTGTGCCTTTCCACCCAACCATAGGCTCAGAGGCATTCAATCTTAGCACTCTGGCCACCCCCATGCCAAGCCATGATATCACTAGGTAATTTATGCCATCTCTCAGAGAAAACTCTCTCTGTCACAGCAACCTTGCGAGGTTTATCAGATGCTTCCTCGGCATCAAGCTCGTGTTCGGTCCTTCAGGTCATGTTCTTTGCACTCCCTTTCGGTTCACACATATCCCTTATGAGCTTGCACTCTCGTCTCATGTCTCTCTTCTCTTGTTGTGTGTCTGTATGTATCTTACCTTCCCTCCTTTGGAAGGTTTTTGACATGTCTTGTTCCTTCTGTCATAAGGAAGCTCGGGTCTACAGGTATCTATGGTACTTCGGGCTGACATCCTGCAACTAGACCATGCTTCCATTTATGGGGGTGGTTGATAATTCAACCACTGGTCCTCTCATCATTAACTGATTTCTTTCCTCTAGAGATATCATGCCTTGTACTTCAAGGCTTCACCCCCAACAGTCAATTATGGGCAGTTTAACAATAATACATTTACATTGTCCACATGCCTTAGCATGGTAATCCTATCTTATGATTAATAACAAGTTGGGGGAAACAGGGTTTTACAAATACCCAAAGAATATCCACTCAGGCTAGTAAATTCCTCGATAAAAAGGGGACTTTGGAGCAAATGGAGAATTACAATGTTATCAGGATTTTCGGTTCTAAGGAAACTCCCTCCTTTCTTCCATGCCATATATCCGACAGAATGTTTGCTACAGAAGTTGCAAGGCAATATAACTTCTAACTACACTTTTTTCATAAAAAACGAAAAAAAAAACAATTCGTACCTTTGCCTTGGAAAATTGGGGATTTTGTGTTCAGAAGTATGAACAAAATTGATGAATTTGCAAACCACTTCCATAACTTGAATCTAAAGTATGATTAAAAGATTAGAGGGTTTGACCATAATGGAATCTTTGTGGAACATATGTTAGCAGTGGGTTTTAGCAATTGATTTATCCACATTGTTCTAGGAGAAGAAGAAGATAATAACCCGGGAAATCCTACCCACACTGTTGACGACTTAGAGATGGTACTCAGTACCAATGAATTTTACAAACAGAGAGGAAAGGGTACCAGCGAGAAGAGTGCCCAGTCCCCAACTATTACTCCTAAGACTACAACACCTCGGATCAGTGCTCCAGTGGCCCGCCCATCTTAAAAAGTAATCAACAGTAGTTCATGTGGAAGAGGAGACAAGAACACCCCTCTAGGAAAAATTGAAAGCTCGCATAAACTTCCTCTGAGGAATAAGAAGAAGAATATTCTACAAGAGAAAGAAGAGAATCACATTGAAAGTGAAATCAATAACTTCTCCCTCGAAGATATGGTGCTCGAAGCTAACATTGAGAAAATGTTTCCTATCATTGATCAGCCAGAAGGCGCGGCCCACCAGAATCAATCGTTGGAAATTGTTGAGAATGATATCTTTGATGAAGAATAATCATTTGTATTTCATAGTGTTGTCTTTGACAGCGAATCTAAGAAAATAATTATTGAGAAGAGTGATGTGAAGAATAAAACAGGGAAATCTCGTTCAAAGGTTAACCTAAGAAATATGCAGCCTTCCCAGATTTCCCGAATCCATAAAGAAAGTATCAATGCATTGGAAGACTCCATTGGTGGTCTCGAAGAAGAAAATATAAATTTAAAGGAAAGGATTAACGAAATGGAAGAGACCTTGATGCCTCTTACACTCTTTGCCATCCCTTTGGAAATTGTCTAACCCACCACACCCGCAGCCAAATTGAAAGGATCCTCAAGCTTACTCACATCAGCCAGGAGTTATGTGGAGAATAATATCAAGAAAAGAATGGCACTGATTACAGAAACTTGGAAAATTTCAAAGAGCATGATTTATTTTGGCTTGAGGGTGCATGTCTTCCATGAGTATTTACAGACAGACATAAAAAATGAAGAAGGTTTCTACCTTGATGTCGTGGTACCCTTTGGTATTAAAGTTTTCGACATGTCAGAGCTAAAGATAAGAGAGGAGGACCTTCCCTCTCCAAGTCGGATCAAGCAGTTGAATGCCTACTGGAAAGAAAAAATAAAGAAATTGAACAACATTGTTCATGTGTGCAGCCAAGCCATAACAAGGAGAAAAGAGCTATTCAAAAGGCTCACGAAGGTGGACCTATCTGGAAGCACTAACGAAGTTCAAGATCCCAAGTTGATCATCAACTCATTCATAACAAAACAATAGTTCGATGAGCAAGTTGAGATTTTTAAAGTATTGTCAATTGAAAATTTCTATGGTATAATTGAATATGATGACAACGCCATAGATAAATGGCTAGTTGATTACTCCGTAAAAAATCAGGATATTGAAGTTGAAGAAGCATTACATGGAATTTCCCTTGATCTCTGAGACTTGGAGGGCAAGTTGTTCAACATTAAAATCCGGCATGAAATCAATGTGGCACCTATGAAAAGTTACATCGAAAAATGGTTCAAGAAAGCTATCGATAAATTGACAAATGAAGAGAAAGGGGCAATTGAGACAGTTCTTGTCACTTTTGATGAAAACGATATAAGGACATCAACAAAAAAATGAACATATGAGAGACCATCATAGTAAGTTTATGTTGATCACATCCTTATTTTCTTTATCAAGTTCTTCATCCAGTTATTCCACCTCTTTCACTAGAAAGGTTTAACCGAACACTGATAACTCATTTTTTCTTCTTACCAAGTCTTGTTAATCCTTCTACCGCCCACCGTCTTCCTTCTAAAAATTTATTTCTTGTATTTATTTTCTTTATGGTCCGCAGGAGCCCCAATCCCACTCTTTAAGACAAACACATTTACAATTTCAAAGAATATGTAACAGACTATGTATTTTTTGGAAATTTCAAGAGAACTACTTTGGGAACAATCTTGACTATGCTTTGTAACCTTGTTTTCAGAATATAAAGTATTTGAGTTTGATCTATCATTATCTTTATTTGAGTTACCCATGTGTCCACTCTGTTAAAGTTCTCTTATGCATGTGGATTATCTTCTTTTTATTTTATGTGATCAGAAATTTTTATCCTAAACTATGATGGATGTAAGAAAATTTTGTTTATTTGATTTAAATGTGTGAAATGTGTAATTCATGAACTTTCTTTAAAAAAACGAAAATATCTTCCTTTTATTTTCTTGTAATTTTTTTGTTTCTTTAAATGACTACAAGAGACTTATTTCAAGTCCCACATATTGAATATTTGAAAATCTCAATAAAATCTAAAGAGAAGTACCACCTCTATAAAAACGCAGGGGGATTTACATCCTAGTGAGGTTGTCATTTTGATCCTAACGGATTCAAGCGTCAACACCCACCCAAACTACAACTTAAAAAGGAATAAGGTCAAGTGTAAATCCCAAACAATTTTTGCAAAATTAAATTTACCCATCAAACTTGGCGTCTATGTTTTTATGTTATGTAGTGCAACCCAGAAAGTCATATTTTTGGAAGCACTTCTCAAAAAAATCTCCAAATATTTTTTGATGTCACAACATGAATACCAAACAATAAGCATACTATCTTACTCTGTGAGGATGAATAATATGTTGGTTCCAAGCTAAAAGCCTTGAACAAAGCACATCATTGAAGAGGTTTACAATACAAAGACAAGAGAATCATCACCATGATCAAGGAACAAAGCCTTAAGCCCCTAATAAATAGTAGCTTAGTTAGTGCTCACTTTCAAAAGCTTTGTTTTTTCATCTAGAACAAAAAAAAAAAAAAAAGTGACAAGTAGCTAGAGAAGAGGATACAAACCATATTATGAACATAAGCTATATAATAAATAATACATAATAATAATTAATTAAGTCATGATTATTAATAAAGGGCACCTTAGGCCATATATTAAATCCGGACCCATTGTACAATTTCATCATTCATTCAATCACATTTTATATATCAATAATTTAAAAAAATACCTCATTTAAATTGAGCAATTAAAGGTACAATTGTACCAAGTGGTATCAAAGTGAGCAAAAGAGCCACAACCACAATTTTGTACAGCTAGCCAGAGATCTACAGTTTTGTACAAACAACCGTTGTTTCCATACAACTAACCACTTTTTCCATACATCCAATCGTCATTATCATACAATCAAAAGTCGATTTTGGTATGCTTGTACCACTGCAGTCGTGCTCCATTTGTACCGGTCCATACACTGCCACAATATAACAATTAAATAATCGTCGTACCACTGGATTGTGACAGCGTCGTACGACTGTTGTAATAGCACCATCATCCATCGTACGAGTGTAATGAATTATCGTACGTTTGTATAATTAATTAAAAATTACATTTCGTACAATTAGGAGGTCATACGAATGTTGAGTTAATAAAAAGTTTAGTCATACTACGAATATGTATGACAGTTAAATTTTTGAATTATGTATGATCTGTCATTATAATCAGTGTATTATTAATTTTGTGCAGATTGTACATAGTTAATTTTGTACAGTCTGTACAAATTGTCATTCAATATGTACATTTTGTACAAATCGCTGCAAATTGATTAAATTTCTTACAATTTGCTGCAAATTAATTAAATTTAATTGAAAATATGTACAGTTTACGCAAAAAAAAATCAAAAATCTATGGTGCTACAAATTTAGTAAAAATTGATCGAAAAAACCTCATCAATGACTACAACCATATCAATGAGAGAATTCAGTAAAAAAATTGGAAGAAATGCAAGCAAAACATCACTGATTGGAGGGACAAGTCAAGCAAAATCATGACAACTTACTAGTTGAACAAGTTAAGATGAGTGAGCAAATTGTTAATCTAGAAGAGAAAGTCACTTAGAATCACCTCACATTACAGTAGGAGCAATCACACTTCAGCACCAAGATCGATACAAATAATGTGGAATTAATAAACCAATTCACTAAATTAGAGAATCTTGTATAAAGTCTGGTCAAATCTCAAAACAATGTCGACCCACATCAAAATTCTTCAAATGCTTCAAATCCACCAAGCCCACCTGACACCTCAAGTCCAAAAATAAATATTCCCCCGTCTAACTAGCCAAATACCCAAATAAGTATACCTTTGTCTAACACAATAGTTCCCCAAACAAACATACCTCAAGGTATGGTAGTTCATGACCGATGTCCTTATTTCAGCGTTGCATATCTACTAAGAGCCAAATTTGATTTGTCCAAATTTGATGGGAACAAAAAACAAGGAGTAGTCTGGTTTAATAAAGCCAAAGAATATTTCAAAATCTATGGCATATATAATGATGACGAGAAAATAAAACATGCATCCATGCAACTGGAGGGAGATGCATATAACTAGTACATGCAATGGAATAAAATCAGTTACACAATAAGTTCAACAAAGTTCAAGAATGATTTTTTAAAAAGATTCCAAGGTATCAAAGAAGAAGAAAATTTTACAGAACTCGTGAGACTACAACAGAAAGGAAACATGGATGATTTCACTCGTGACTGGGAAACACTATCCACAAGAGTACCTAGGTTATCTACTGAACATCTAGTTCGATCATATATAACTGATCTAAAACCTCACATCCAGAATTAATTGAAGTTGCAAGATATCAAGGATATGGAAACCGCAATACGTAAGACAAGGGAAACAGAGAAAAACTGAAAAGATCATCATTACAAAAATTTGAGAAGACATATTCAAGACGAAAAGAGAGTGATTGCAGGTTCTGTGGAGACAAATGGTCGTTGGGTCACAAATGTGGAAACCAGAAGCCTAACAAACATGAAGATGACATGTCATCAGACACTTCCATAAGCAATTTTGATGATGAGGAAGAAAGCGAAAAGAAAAATAAATGTGGTAAAAATCGGTTTTCAGACCATAGATGTGCATCTAAACAACTATATCATTGCAAAATCGTTAGCAGAAAAGGGGTGGAGGTTCATATTGAAGAAGGCATGTCATATTCGGATGAAAAAGAACCACTAAACGTGTCATTAGCATCAATTACATGTTTTAAACAAGTTTGTAAGGGAAATGACAAGGTTGCAATCCAAGAAAAAGAAATGCAACTATTTACAACTCGTTATATTCCACCTCATTTGAGGAATAGTGGTACCATTTGTAATAGTCAAGACATAAAACCCATAATTTTGTTTGAAGCAATCACGGATATAATGAAAACAAATACCATGAAGTTCAAGGGAAGCCTAAAAGGAAAAGATATCACAATATTAGTATATTCGAGAAGCACCCACAATTTCGTGGGCATTAATCTCGCAAGACAATTAAATCTTTTCATGAACCCTGTCAAAGATCTCGTGGTTACAACTATTGATTTTTTAACCCATCCGAGGAGCTGGACGATGCCATAAGGTTTCTATAAATATTTGAAATTTAGAGTTACAAATCGGGTACTACGCTCTACCTCTTTCTGGAACATGGCCTTAGGAGTAGAATGGTTGGTGCAACTAGGAACGTATGCCATAAATCTCCAAGAACAATTCATGGAATTCAAATGGCAGGTGAAGATCTATAAGTTATATGGTTCAAGAATCCAATATATTTTGCGAAAAGAACTTACAAAACCCATACTTCCACTACAAAAAAATTATTTACCAACAAACCCAAAATCAACGTGAAATTTCGTAGGGAGAGACGAATTCATTGCTTTGAGGACAAAGAAATTTTGAAGAGGAAGGAAATGCTATGAACATAAGCTACATAATAATAAATAGTAAAATAATAAAATAATAAATACATAATAAATAAGTCATGACTATTCATAAAGGGAACCTTGGGCCATATATTGCATCATTCATTCAATCATATTTTATATATCAATAATTTAATAAAATATCTCATTTAAATTGAGAAATTAAAGGTACATTCGTACCAAAACCATTGACATCAACATGAAGAAAGGTTTTCCTCAAAAGGACAGTACAATAAATAGCTTTGGGGAGATGCAAAGGGCACAAAGAAACTCAATACTTCTTGACATAAGAAATTTTCACATTTTGTGTTGCAAGAGACAACAATATTTCGTATAGGGGGCAACAATAGAGAACAAGTTGTGGAGAAGGGAAAATCTACGATATTTATGTATCGACTCA
>SNQJ01S0271646.1:11389-23050 GCA_010110895.2 Picea sitchensis | reverse complement strand
GCTATTTCTGTTGCTATTTCGTATATCATTTCTGTGTATTGTGAAGATTATGCTGGATATTTTACTGTTATTCTGTCATTTCTAGCATTTTGTTTCTGTTCTGCATATTTTATATATTTGGTATCTTGAAAAGCCTCTCTTCATAACAAAATTATAAATCCATAACTCATTTCTATCCATATTCCCCCAGAAAATATTGGCATGCGCATTCGTGATAAGGTTCAATTGGGAGGAAGCCATCAAAGAAAAGGTTTACTGAGCTGGATTGGAACGCAAACCATAAGATATACAGACAAATTTCCCCAAATATTTCGTTGATATCTGCCCATGATAATCTCTAATCATGCCACTGGATCACTATACTAATCTTCTGTAACAATATGTGGCCAAACACAAGCAACCACCTGATATGCTTTGGAGATCATGTTTTTAATGCCTCGACGTAATAATCTAATTTTAATATGTGCTAAAAAGTACGAGGCTCATATTGAGATTGGAAATATTGAGATTGGAAAACCCATGGATATAGGAAGGAAGATCTAATAAACCCTGTCAAATGTTGGAGTTTGAGCAAAGGCATTCAACTCTCGGTTTACAAAAGACAAATGGATACAGAAAACACCTAATTCCGACCAAGCCAGTGGCAGTTTCCGTGTGCAGGTTTTGTTCCAGGTCGAATGGCTTTTCCAACAATCGCAGATAGAGACGAGGTCTTGGTTAAGAGGCTTTGAAACGTTCTAGTATTTCGCAGTCGACCAAGTGTGTAGGTCATGGCGATGCTATCTGTCGATCATCAGATTGTGTTGGGTGAGTTGGACTACAAATATTCTCTCCAAAAATCTATCCTGTTTCTGAAAACTCAACGTTCAGGAAAATTGTCCAGTAGTAGCAATAGGATAAGGTGGAGAGTGCCCTTTCTATTTCTCATTCTCAAGCTATGATGATGATCTTCCATGGGCAGAGTCATGGCTTTGTTTGGAAGCAGAAGAGTTTTGCAATATGGATATTGTATAAGTAAACATGTCATCCTCCCACTCCACTTTCAATGAATTTTAATATACTGTGCAAAGGTAACCCGCTGGCGGTTTGGACCCCTATAATAAACAACAAACCTTGGCATGTACCCATTGATGACAGTCTCTTTTGGAGTGGTTTTCCTAATGATAAGTACATAAATAATTAGACACAACATTCCCTAGATCAATATTTAAGTTGGCTGGGGGAGGTTCAATTGCTTTGAAAGGTGGGTTTCTTTTAAAGAAAGGCTTATAGGGCCTTTGGCCTTGGCTTCCCTCTTCTGCATTTCTTTTCATGTCTATGATCTCATTTGATAATTTCTTAACCATGTGTTGTATATCTTCTATATCTCCATTACCCTTGTCGGGAGTTTGTTCAGTTGGTTTCCCCGACGTTCTAGTCAAAAGGAATCCTCTCCTGGGAGGGGGCTGTGCTTCTTTCTTTACTAGGGAGGCTTGGCCTTCTTTACATCCTTTCATCTGGAATTCTATTGTCTTGTCCTCTTCAAAATTTTCTGCCAAGTTTTGCTTAGCGACTCTTTTTACAAACATAGAGATAGAAGACGGGAGCACGTTAAAATAAACCTTGATTTGCAACTCTTGAGTTGGTTTTTCCACATGATGAAATTTGTTTAGAATGGTCGTGAATCTTTGATTGAATTTTTTGACCCTTTCTTTCGGACTCATGGTGGCCGCAAACAAATCAGCCATCAGAGGTCCTGTAGTAGTTTCCTTTACAAATTTATCTAGGAAATCTTTTTGGAACTTGGTCCAGCCAGTTATAGAGCCTACTGGCAAATTAAAATACCACGTGGAAGCTGAATTTGCAAACGTGTAGGGGAAAAGTCAGTAGACTACGTCTTCATGTTGAAAATTCATAAGTATTATCGCGAGGATGAACTTCTTGATATGATCTTCAGGTAAACTTGAATTTTCGAGGTCGTACTTAGGAAGTAGCTTCTCCCGGTGCTGGGGAAGATTATGTACTTGTCCAGGGATGACCACAACTTCTTCGGCCAACCAAGGTTGGTTGTTTTGAAGCAGGATTTTCCTTTCCTCCTCATGGTTGTTATTACCTTCCATATCTTTGGAATCTGATTCGAACTCCTCTTCTTACAAAAAGTTGTTTGGTTCAGAGAGGTCGCCAACTGGTGTTTCAGGTATCAAATCCAAAGGTTCTTGAATTTCGGTAATCGCGAAATCTATTAAGTCTTCTATAGAGTGTACAAAAACCTTGTCGAGAGTGATAACCACTGGTCTGCTTTGTTTTTTTCTTCGAGGGAGTATGGGAGCCAAGGAAAACACACCGATCTGCCGGGCATAGGCTCTTGTGATTCTCTTGAATTGATTTGCTTCCTCGTGAGGAAGGCCGTAAGGTATTTCAGGGTGAAAAGGTTCTTCCTCAGGCTGGGGTGAGTTACCCGATTCAGGAGTACTCAGTGTATATGGGATGTCTTGTGAATGACTAGCCATGCATGTGGGCTGTTGTGAATCTGCAGGCTGTTTGAAATGCTACATGAGATATATATTCAACCATTCATTCTCAGGGCCTCCTTCTAGCGCCAATTTTGTTGATGGTTCTTAAATCCCCTGACTCAACAGTAGGAACCAAACCCACCACCGAGTCCTAATTAGACTTTGCAGCGTTTGAATATGGAATGGTTCTCTAGATCTTGTGATCCAGCCAGTTTATTGATGGGCTTTGTGTTTTCTTGTGAAGGCTCTTCCTTTAGTTAGAACTATTCTCTTCTGTTTTTTCTCTTGGGTGGGGCTGGTATGAGAGATGCAAGCTAATATAAACCAACTTGCAATAAACAGGATTAAGTTTTAACTACTGGGGAAGAGGTTGAGCTTGGGATAACCCGCTGCTCAAACATGCAAACAATGATTCTATACCACAGGCCTAGTACTAATACATTAACAAGGTGAGCATCCAATTACTATCCGAGAAACTAATTATCAGAAAGAAAGCACATATGTAATAAGATAATGGAAAGCAAAATAATTCATCTACCATAACCATTCATCACATAATAACACAACGATTTATCCTCATCATTAAAGCAAAGAACATCAAAACATTGCACCAGATAACTTGACAACAAAATTAATTGCTCTTACTCATTACTGCATCATTCATGAAACAAGATAGGAAGTAGTTCTTCTCCAAGTCCAATCACATGCATTTGATGAAAATAGCTTGTCTTTGGTCCAGAAGGACTTCTCAATTCATGGTAGCTTCAAAATAATTTTTAACAACCAAAAAGAAAGAGTTCTTGCAACAACCATCGACCCTTAACTAATTGGTCGATGTATTTATTTATAATATAAAGTTTAACTGAAATTAACGACTAAGTGCAGTTTAAGCAAAGTAAAAATCACCATGTGGCGTTATCTTCTAATAGTTTCTTTAACATTTAACCCGAGATATTTCTTGGAAAGGGTGACTTCTCTCATATTTAGACCAGTTGATAAACAATTCTTCACAAGTTTGGGCCCATGGAAATCTATGCTTTTCCATTGGAGCCGCATATATTCCCCTGATGTCCATTGCATGCGCCCGATACTTTACTAAATTGGAGTTAAACTGCTGTAGCATGGTTCGGGCTTTGATCATATGTTCTGCAAATTGTTACACTTTCCCTGGCCTCACATCGGTTATCTTTGCGAGCTCTTCAGTCCATAACGAATCTTGTTTGGCATGTAACTTGACTATGTCGCTCAGGTCGATAAATTTATCGGGGGTGCCAAACTCGGGGAGCCCAACACCCTTCATTACTTTATTAATTTTATCCCAGTGCTTCTTTCATCTGGTACATTGCTCTTGGATTTCTTGGTGTGGGTCCTGAGACATATTAGCCCAGTACTCGGCTGATCACTTCATGCGATTAAGACTACTTTTTCCCACCGTCCGAATACCATGTTCTTCCCTGTCTCGGCCCTGTTGGACTGCCTCGATGCACTCAAGTTTTTCTACCACTTTCTGCACCCTTTTATACCATCACTCCATCTCCTTGCATGCCGCAAGTGCCATGAGAGTGTCATCCTAGGACTTAGCTATGTTCACGGTTAACATGTGTCTTTCCTTCTTGAACTCATTGTAAACTTCTTTGAACTCACCTTTCAGATACACAACTATCTGTGTGGCACCTTTATAGTATTCGGCCAGATGGTGCAAGTGTTCGAGCTCCTTTAGGGCGGAGACTAGTTCCTTTTCATCTCTCCTGTCTCTATCCAAGGTGGCATTCGAGAGGGAATTTCCCATGCCGATCAGTTTAGACGTCCGGGCGTCTGTTGTGTTGATCAAGTTTTCCTCTGTAGTAACCAAGATGGAGTGATCCAAAGTGATCCTTCTCTTCTTTGTAGTCCTTTGAACGATGGAATTTCTCTTTTGATCGTAGGAGATCGCATAGATATCTGCTACCTTGTCTACTGGCTCTGGTATTTTCTGATCACCCCATGTGAGCGTGTTTCCCAGGCTACCGATGGTGTATATTTGTTCAAGATTGGGCTCTTGAACTTCCTCTTTGTGCTTCGTAGGTCCGAACTCTACTTTTCTCTCATCGGGGATTTGAGTATTGGGAAAAATAGAGACGTCCGGTACAAACTCATGACTTACTTGCTCATTGGCCGCTGAATCATTGATTTCCTTNCCTTTTGCGAGGATTATTTCTTTGATTCCTCCGATTCAGGTTTGTCCTCCAGATCTGCTTTGGTTTCCGATGCATTGGGTCCCTTTGTGTTGAGGCCACTCTCAGCTTCTGTTTCCTCTTGCGAGACCTCCTTGTCTTGAACTTCGGGCTCAGGGGAAGAAGTCTTCTCAGGACCTTTTTCCTCTTGGACACACACAGGGGTGTCATGAGATGGCTCCGGGCTCTCATCATCACTATATATATGTATAATCTTTCTCAAGGGATTATGCGCTTATGTTTCTATCGACACCCAGCCTGTCTCTGGTTGAGTTGTCCCGCCCACCGGGGAATTGACCGGTGATGTTGTGGATTCAGGGTTGCCTAACCCATTGGTGTTACTAAGATATATGGAACCGAGGCCGCTTGGCTCCGTTGGGCTTCCTTCTCGGATACTAGGTGTAAGAGAAGGTGTTATGATAGGGTACAAATCATCCTACATCCACTTAATTAGTAGTTGGCTTTGTTGCCACAAAATTTCACCCATCCCCTGTGCCACTTGAATTTCAGGGGAATACCTGGTTTGTACTAGAGATTCCTGATAAACCCACACTGCTTCGATTTCTTCTTAGGGATCGCCCATTGCTTCGCCCGGTTCAGATGCTACCATTCCTTCCCGGGTCCTGAGAATTTCTTGAGCTGTCTTCTCCAAGGAAGTTGCTTTCTCTTCCCAACTCATGGCCTTGAACCTGGTTGTTCGAGGATCAACCATCCTTGTTGCCACCTCATTCCAGTCTTGAGCATTTTCGGTGAAAATTTCATCTTCAAACCAGTCATGGGCATAAAGCCAATAGGATGATACTTGCGATGCGTGTTGTAGGACTAGACCTTTGGGATCGTGTTTGTGAAAACGACCAATTTTGAACCGGAATTCCAATTGACTTGTCCCTTCTTTCTTAGCATGTGCAGTGTCTTTGACCATGTAGAAGCCAATATGAACCCCATAAGGTATGAAGGCCCATTTCTCGTCCTTTACTAAAGTGGCGTTATATCCTTATAGAATGGTCTGATAGAAATTTTCCCTAACACTAGTCGATCAAGAACACATATGGGTAACAAATGGGGTGCCCCTGTGGCACCGAAAACTATGATGTAGGTCTCGCGCTCATCTAGATACCAGTGACCTACTTTCGATATAACATTTTTTTGCTTCATCCGACAGCCTTGGGCACTCTTTCTTGAATAACAAAGAATAAATGCATGCAATAAACTGATCACATATAAGAGAATAGGATTTCTTGTACCTATTTTCTCATAAAATGCTGAAGTATACATGAACTGGGAGTTTGAAGGAGTGCCAGTTTGAGTTCATTCCAGAAAAAACATTCCTGGCGTAGATGACGTCCAACATATACGAGGCCATATAAAAGGAGGGGGTTTCTCCCTCTTTCGATGTCTGGGCTTGTCATATACAGGTGTTCAAATGTTTGGAGATGATGGCACCCCAATTGAAGCTCGTGCCTGAAATGGCCACCGTATAAGCTAGAGGCATCGAAACCTTTGAAAACCATGAGCAATCTTTCTCCCCATGCAATTTGCAAAGAAGAGCTATTAGGTATATATATGGTTCCTTTAGATTGGCCATTAGATACCAGCCGACCGTCCAGTTCGTGAATTTCTTGTCTTCCCTCTACCACGACACCATGATTTTGCTGGTGTCATGTGCTGCATAGAAACTGACAATGAAATCAATGCTCAACTTTTCTTCTAGCTCCTCGAGCTTGTAGTAACTCTGGACCTCTGTAGGTAATAAAACCTCGATGCATTCACCGTTAATGTCATTAATCAAACATTTTTGTGCATCAACGTGGTCAATGAGCCACTTTAGGAGCTCAATGCAAGGGAACAACGGAGTTCGGCTTGCCACCATGTGTAGATAATCCCTACGAATATTTAGGAGGACATCATCATCAAGTCTTCTTGTATCAGGATTTTTGTGCAGGGCATACTCAAGGGGTTCTTCCTTCTTGATTTTCTTAAACAAATCTTCCTAGAGAGGGAATGCTATTTTGGCTCCAATGTTTGCCTTTGTGTCTCCGAAGGCCGGGGGCTGGACGAAGGCTTTATTGGTGGCTGTCTTAATGATGGGAATTGGCTTTGGAGTGAATTCTAATTGCCTTGCAACTGTTGGGGAGGAGCCCTCTCCTGCTTCTTGTTCTTGCAGTTTTGGCGCTCTTGGGGATTTCCTGGTGGTGGGTTTCTTCGGAGGCATTGTCCATGCAATTAAAAAAACCCTTTAAACATATGTACTGAGTAGCATTGGGTGAGAATATATGAAATGAAGCGTAAAAAACCATAAGCCGATACATACCTATAATGCTGGCTAAGATTATCGTTTAATACTCATTGAACCTTGGAAGCCTTATCCAGATTGTTAGCCTTGCTCCTCTGCGTGTTCTGAAATTCTTTTCGCGTAGAATAGGATCATACACAATGACTCGAAAGAATATAACTGGAGAGATCCCATCAATCGCATTAGTCAGTTAATACGAGTAATGAATGCAATTCAAAACAAACTACCACCAGACCGCTACGAATAAATTCTAATTGGTTGACAATGGAGGCACATAGGAAGATGCATTGTATCAAGAGGCTTTAAACGGTCCCTTCTGATTTGCGCATGAAATAGAAACTAATGCACGATCCACGAATTAACTAACATTTTAAATGCGCCATACCTAACAAACCTAAGGGTTAAAACGTCTCATCATGTTGTGTCTCTCTGGTGTATAGATTGGGGATCGATGATATCCTTGTGCATATGTCCATTGATATCCTCCTTGAAAATAATTTTGACGCCGATGGTATCAGGGATCGACGATCAGGGAAAGTTCAAGTGCGTATCTTCTTGGCAGGTTATCATCTTCGCAACCTTCCATCGCCAAAAATGTTTCGGGGGTCGCCGATCGACGATATTATTCTTTTACTCACACGGCGCTTACCTTTTCATTTGTCCGTCGAAGCCGAAAGGATCGGTGTTCGACGATGTTCTTATCAAAGCTCATTTGCAGAAAAATAAACTTTCGCCCACCGACACCGATGAAGATCGACGCTCAGCTATTTTGAACTTCTCAAGTGATTTTCGTCACTTTTAACCTTTACCGATGCCGAACTTCCTATGGTGCGTTGGGGAAAGCTTTAGACTGTCGATTCCTTAAGTAGTTGTTAAGTCCCATTTGAAGTTAAGATGATTCTTTATATGTTCAAGCAAACTTTAAACAATTCAAAAACATGAAAACATAAAAGGTAAGCACAGGCCTCAGTTCCATACTGAAGTGAAAACAGACAGTGCAAAGGATCAAGTGGTACCCAACAAGTGGAAATGGACGTGGAATTTTTAGGGTGTGTTGAGTGCTCAACAGATCCTTCAGCAAACTGGACACTGTCCAATCATCAAAATATACTTCTAGGAATTTATGAATAAATTCTTTAAAATCCACGACAACAACTCGAGAAAATACTATTGGTGCATTTTTCAATCCAAAAGGCATGACCATATATTGATAACATACCCATTCCATCACAAATATTGTCTTATTCCTATCCCCCTGCACAATCTTAATCTAGTGATACTCACAGAATTCATCAGTAAATGAGTAATCTTCTTGTCCTCCTACATTCTCCAAAAAATTATCTGTAAATGGGATAGGAAACAAGTCATGTAAGCAAGCATCATTCAATTTTTGTAGATTCACGCAAATTATGATTCCACCCGTTTTCTTGTCCTGGACCACCATCCAACTGATCCATTTTGACTTTGTGACAAGTTCAATAATCCCAGCTTCGAGCTTCTTATCTATTTATGATTTCACTTTCTACTTATATATTGGGTTCAATTGGCACGATCTCTGCTTCATTGGCTTGGCATCCAACTTCAAAGGGATCCTCATCTCCCATAGCTCCCCAACAATCCCTTTCATTTATGAAAATGTAGTTGGGAAAAGGTCCTGGTATTCACACAGTAAATCGACAATCTTCTTGAGAGTTTCTTCATTCCTATAATCTCCAATGTGTATGAACTTGGGATTATCCTTCATACCAATATTCACCTTGCATGTTTTCAACGACCTTGCATACTCGACAAATTCAAGCTCCAGACCCTCTACTATGCACTCTCCTTTAGTTTCTTGCACTTGCAAATTTCTTGGGTCTTCATCCTCCTGGTCTTCTCCAACAACGTTATATCATTCCAAAACCTCTTGAAAAATTGTAGAAGATATGGGAACATTACATAAGGGTATTGGTCCCGTCGAGTCTTCTAATGAAAAGATCGTGTTTTTAATAATTTGCAGAGTTGTATCAACTGAAGGGGCATTATCTTCAAAATTTAAAGTTACCTTGAAGTTGCGAGTCAAATCTTCTCAGTCTGTTGTTCCTCTGCGTACTTCTAGTTCTATATACCAGTTCTTCGGGATCTTATCCAGAGTGTGTACAAACAAGTGCATCCATTCCTCCTTAGGTAATGAGCTCCATATCGTAGTGCATTGTGTAAGATGATCTATAGGACAACTCAACCGAATATACTTCTGTGTGATATATTCAATTTTTGTTCCAAACCTGACCTGTGACATCTTTCGACATTGTTTCCAATTCTCTATTCTATCCTTATCCGCAACCCACTACCTTGCAGGAGTCGCTTTCAGCGCGACATCTTAAGCTAGCAATCTCTGTTGTTTTCGTATCCACAATTCAAATTCTTTTACAAAATAATCTATATCTGTTAGTTAATCATACTTTGGGGGATCACGTATCTCAACTCCAATCCAACACAATGTGCGGGTAATATGAGCACATCTTCTTGTAGATACTTCATGTAACCTATGTTGCCAATGTTTCGAGGCTTATTCTGAATCTGACATGCAAGAAATGATATTTTGCCAACTGAATACACCCTCAACATTAGGATTAACATAGTCATCCATCTATGTGGTAACATTGTAAAGGTTATCGAGTTATTTAGTATTGAATCCTCCCCTTGCAGGTTCCACATATCATCTTCCTTTTGTGGGACCCAATGGTGTAGTGACTCTTAAGTATCCTACTTCAAAGATCATTTGTCTCTTTTTCATATCAATAATGGTCTAGTTATAAAAATCCCAATCGAGTCCAAGTAATGTTGGATAAGGTTTACTATCATCCACTATCTCGATTACTTCAAAGTCTGCTGTACTGTGCACTCCATCAATATTAACATTCACCCCTATCATTCTTCCAATAAGAACAATCTTGTGATGATTTGCTAGCCTCAACTGAATAGGTGACCGGATCAACTTTGGTTTACCCATCATCTCCCATGTATGATTCAGAAGGATGTTCACATCAGATCCCAGATCTAAGATGATATTATCCATATCATAGTCTCATATCTGCGCATTCAGTCAAAATTTCCTATTCATCCTTTTCTTGCGCTGTACCTAGTTAACTTCTCATTATGAAAAATGTGCTTCTTTATCTTGCACACACTGGTTGATCATCTTGCGCAACACGTTTAATGTAGTTTCATCCTTTATTAGTTCTAAACAACTCTTTAAGAAACTCTTTAGAGTACTTTCCTTCTCAACTAGCCTTTATGTAATCAAGTGGTCATAGGCTGGAGGCATGTCATACATAGGTGGCGTAGTCGATGCTCCCCATTCTATTTCTAACAAATCCTTCCTTGGTTTCTTATATGTGTCTCTCTCTTCCCAAGGGTCAAACTTCAGAGGAGGTTCTACTGCTTTCCTGACCCACTGGTCAGTTTGATTTCCTTGTTATGTCGCATTGGTTCTTGTTCTTACTCCTTCATGTGTAACGGCTACTACCCTTGGTTGATCATCACGCTCTTCCGTTGCTCTCATCGACACATTCTAGTTCCCTTTTTCATACCACTTCGCAATCAACTGTAGACATTCTTCCGTTGCATGATCCAACTTTCTACAGTATGTGCATGTCGCACAAGGATTTTGACAATCTCACGTCAAATGCCCAAGTTGGTTATCATTATAGCAGATAATCGATCCTCTTCCTCTGCCGAATCCTCCTCTTCTATAATAACCCTGTTCCCCCCAATTTGTAAATATAACTATAACTGGCCAAGAAACTATGGCAGACTAGATACATGTGAAAGTTGGATTTGATGAACCTTTGTATAAAAGGTCAATGTATGCATTTTCTGTTATTAATGGAAAATGGATAAGTGTTGTGTAACTGCTGAAAGGGGGGTTTGCCAAGATGGACCATGGATACTATGAGAGAGATGGTGAGGGGAACTGGGAATGGTTGAGATGATCCCCACCAAACTAGTACCTTACTGGATTTAATGACTAAGAATAGTCCTCTGAACCAGATATGAATTACCAGCTAGAGTGGTAGATGGAAAAGTCCTCCTCAAGAGTTAATGAGGAGATGGGGTAGAGTACCCATCTGTAAGACTTCTAGACCTGACCACGAGCTGAGGATTCAGACCCACAAAACCTTTCCGAGAAAGGAAAGAAAGAGGTAATTCATGGGCATAGGTGAAGAGAGGAAGTAGATCTGCGAAGAGAGCAGAGTCGAAAGAGAAATCTTGAGAAGATAAATGAGCATTTTTTAGCTCTTTGGTTCAAGGAAGAACTGGGAAATAAGCTCGTTTTGGGCATAATAATATGTTGGTAAGGTTTTCGTTACAAGCTGATAAACGAGGCTGACGAGTGATTGTGGAAGTACTCTGGCATACCTCCTTGCTTGGTACAGAGAAAATCCGATGCCGGGATTTTGTGGGAGGAGGAGAGTAACCTCCATCCCTGACTGTTGCTGAGTAAGAAGAAAGAGTCTCTCTTAGAGCATCGTGGTCTAGCTCGGGGGTGGCCAACAGTAAATTCTTCAGGAGTGGCTGTGCCTATGGTTGGGTGGAAACATGCATCTCTTTCAACAGTCCCTTCACGAAATCTGTTTTATGATAAGTATCTTCATATTCTGTGCATTGAAATGGAAATGAT
>SNQJ01S0271646.1:0-11379 GCA_010110895.2 Picea sitchensis | reverse complement strand
ATTAAGGTAGAAATGTGTGTTGTTTCTCTGTGAATCCATGCTTTTGAATGGTCTTCTGTTTACCTCAGTCTAGCTGCTAGAGAGTTATGGGATGTGAGTCTACAGGAGAGTCGGGGTAGGATTAACTGAAATGTTTAAGTCCTGTCGACCTCTCGAATCTACCTTAGCGGGAATGCCAAGTTCAAACTCTGTGGAAAAAGGACGCTTCCTTCAGACCTTCCACCTGTGTGATCGAGGGCTCATACCCACGACCTTAACCAATTCACAACCAAGAATTAAGCATGTAGCCCCTGAGAATTTTTGGAGGACCCATATGACCAAGGTCTGGGAACCCTACGCTAGTATGAAAGGAGCTAATCTCCTATTGGTTTTGGAGCCTCGGGAGCTCAGAGATTTGGGAGGTTAAAACTTCACAATCACAAAACTCTCGAATGACGAAGCCACGAAGTAACGCGGGCCGTAGATCTGAGGATGCCTGAGAACTATTCCAACCATTGGATCCATGCTGAGGTCAACCCAATGTTGACCTCTTCGGGATAACAAAGGTTCTGCACCCCCAAAAATACCAAATGCCGAATTTATAAAGTGACATGGACCATTGACCCTCGGATCCCTTGTGATCCTTCTCCACCATCGATCTAAGGACTCCATTGAGAACCCCTCTTAACTGCCCAACCAAACATGACACATCATAGGAGTGACACGTGGCCCCCTTGTCCCCTATCAAATGTCATCCGTTGGACCTGAGCCGTTGGATGAGAGGCTACGTGGCAGGAGATCTCGGGGTCCGGAGACTCGACACTCTAGAGGAACTTGGCCGAGAGTCTTCAAAGTGTGAAGACTCCTAAATTCATGAACGATGGAGTAAATCTCAGCTGTTGACAGGTAGGGGATGCATGGCGCCAGATCCTATAGTCCAGATACTTGGCACTCTGAGGGATTTGAGATGTGGTGTGTTGATAAGCTCTGAAGCCCGAAGTTGTGAAGAAAAAAGAGCCGTGGATCTATGTTTCTACGTGGAAATATCTTGACCGTGAGATCTGAAGGATGTTAGGAGGCTATTTGTTTGGGGTTGACTTGGCTCACTGACGTCATCCAGGGTGACATGGACCTGCAACTAAGATTCCATGTGTCACCAAGATATGGACATTTTGCAGACCCCTTATTCCTATTAGACCATGACACATGTCAACCACTTGATGAGGGTACATGTCACCCTTGGTCCTTGCTGCGTGTCAGCCCCTGGTACGTGACTGTTTGGCCAAAGTGGTTAGTGAAGTGACTGGGACTTTGAGAGTCCGGGACTTTAGGACTCTGGAGGATTTGGGATGTAATTTTGTAGAGAGACTGAAGGGCTCGAAGGCCGAAGCCATGTGGTAAGCTTATGGGACTTCGGGAGTTCGAGACTCCGAGAGGTTTCGTGCGTAGACAAAAAAGGGGCACTTAGTGTCGAAGCACCGAATGCTGAATTATCCTTAGGTGTATGCCTTAACGAGGAGGAAGATCCACCGTCATATTTAATGGTGGATGGATCTCCACCATAGATACAGGAACGCTGGGAGCTCTGATACTTTGGGGAATTTCTAGATGATATGTATGAGATAGACCCATGTGGGTGCCACGCGGCCCTTGGATAATAACGCTCGAAGAACTTTGGAAGGGCATATATCTCAATCTTGAGATCATATTCGAGCATGGTGATAGTGGTTGGAAATCTCTTAACAAGCATAAGGTGATGGAGATCCCAAAAAGAGGATTTAAGATAATTTAAGGAAAGCAAAAATTTGATGCTCCATCCCTATGAAAGGTACTTAGGAGTCGGGTGTGTTACATCTTCTATGACCTATGAATCATCCTCTTCATCCTTGATTGTATCCCCGCTGAGTATTATATTTTGGTACCCCTCCTTTCGATCCATATTCCCCTTGAACTCTGTATGAATCCAAGGTGCGTTCTCTCATTAGATTGAGTGCACAAAAATTCTTTTCATCATGTCCCACAGAGTTACAAAAATTACAAAATAATATTCTATCAGTGATCTGTTACTTTTGCATCAAAGGGAAGGTGGTTGGTTTATGACCCATCATTCTGCATATCTCACACCATACCCCTCCTCTTGTGGCCAAGGGATTCAGATCTCCTATAGCCAAATAATTTGCAAAGGATGGACACTCATTCTTGTGATGTCCTTCTTTTTTACATGTAACACACCAGACTTATTCGTGATTTTCCTTCCCTTTAGCAAGATCTTGCAACTTAATTGTCAAGGCTACTAACTGCGACTGCACCTGAGCCATCCCTGCACCATTCTTTCCTATAGGTGATGCTTTCAACTTCATGGCAATCTCTAGTGCTTTTGACTACAACATAATCTTTTGTTGCATCAATGGGTAGCGTATATGTGCTAACAATCCCACAATGAACCATTCCTTATGCTCCTCATTTGGAATTTGGAAGGTCACCTAATCCATCAATATCTTGAATCTCTGACCAAATCCCACATTGATTCATTCTGTAACTGCTTGATCTCTTTTGGTTTCGTAATACATTGTGACTCAGACTTCGGTTTCTGGAACACTTTTAACAGGGCTTGCCTGATGTTTTCTGACATTCTGGCTTGTCTCGCAACTGCAGTGGACTTATACTTCATATACTAGAGTAACACGTGGTATTTGAATGTCGTCACTAACTACACAATTTTCGTATCGTCATCCTAGACATTCTTGATGGTACATATTGCTTCACAAACAAATAAGTGTTGTTCTAGATTTTCTGTCCCTACTCCATGGAAGACATGCATTCTCAAAGTGGGGTCTACCCCTGCCATTGTGTACTACGTAGTATCCTTCCTTGGTGTCGCTAATTGAATCTGGGTTGTCGTACTACTTTCACTGCTTTGATTACCTTTACTACTATCCTTTCTTCCTTCACTAACTACAAGTGTTTGTGATAAAGTTTTAGATCTTACCTCATACCTCGAAGATGCACATGGGGTTGTGGGTTCGACACAGAGTATGGCCTAAGTGGGTCTACTGGGATCTAGTGGATCTCCTTCTGCTGGACTGAGCTGATAGTCCTCTTCCTTCTCCTTACTTTCTATGTGCAATATTCCTTTGATTTGGAGCATTACGCCGATGTCTCTTTCCACAAACTCATTGTGCTTCCCTTCTCTATCAATTACAATCCTCTTCTTACTGTATCAAAATCTTTTTCCATTGCCCAACATTCCAATCTCTTTTTCGTCACACCTTCTTCTTTTCTTGACATTCTTAGCCCATTCGTTCCTTATTTATTCTTTTCTGCATCCCTCTCCTCCATACTCTTAGACCATCCCCTGGGTAGTCCCCATCCCCCTATGCACGTGAAGGCACCTAGTTACTAGGGAAATCAGATTCCAACATCAACATCTTGACCCAAGTAGACAATGATTTCAAATATCTTCCACACGAATCTTTAAAGAATTTCCTCTCAACAACACTGTATGACTGGGTACACTCTATAACAAACGCAATAATATAAACTCCCAATACACTATCCAACCAAAAAACAATTACGCATGAGATCTGATTACTTACAACATTAAGTTGTTGGATCAAATCAGGAGTCCAACTCCTCAGAACAACAATGAAAAATGTTCCATTTTTTTTACCTAGCCTCTTTAACCACTCAACCAAAACTATCGAGAATTCAACAAAGAAAATCTCATGAAATCTGTAAACACATACCTTTGTAACCACTGCTCCAAGATGATCAATGGTTCTTATTCCGATCTCTGGAAAACTCGTGCTCTTTCATATCTAACCACCATCCTATATCTTCCTTAGTCAGCCTCCACATTCCCTTCAGTCACAGATACCAGTCCCAACAACAAAACCATTTGTTTTCGCGCAGTGGGCAGACCCAGGGTTCAACATGAATTTGCCAACAAAAACCTCAGATACTGGCCCTTTCGACATCACCCACAAGCAGGTGAAGTCTCACCTGAGGCATCTATGGGAACTGCAGGAACCAAATTTCCACAATGATGAAGGGATGGGAGGCAGTCCTTATAACCATTCTACCTAGCATTTGTTCAGGATTCCTTATATCACGTGCACAAAACATAGTAACATGTAACATATTCATAGTAACAAAACATATACCATATGCGTGCAATAAAAAAAACATCAAACGCATCATAACACATATACACCATGATTAACGTGGTTCACCCAAGATGGGATACATCCACAATGACCGACTTCTTATTATATTATTCAAAACATCCATTACAAAATATGCGCACTGCGCTCATACATTATGTCTCAGAAAAAATGCCCTTGTCGTTCTCCTATTTTCCTACCCACTATCTATCTCCATATCCCTCTATCTATTTGTTGCTCCTTATCTATCCCAAAACCCTTACATATTTATACAATTACAATGGGGATTCGCCCATATCGATGGACCCAAAATGCCTAATGACTATCAATAGTCTTCCTTCTTTTGCATGCATCGATCCCTACATGCGAAAGTGCGCCAATTGTCTTTCCTTCTTTTGCACATGCTGATCCTTGGTCAACCTGTCACTTCGTTCGCGTGGTTTTCTCTTGCGTAGTTCCCAAAATTGGTCCCCAAAATCCTATCCCAACAAGAGGTACGAGCACTTCCCAAACCCTCATACACATAGTAGTCGAATCAGTCTAGAAAACACCAAGACAAGTAGAGAGGGGATATTAGCTTACTTGCCCCAATGTGACCTCATGATTAACTCCTGTGTTAGAGGAGCTTCCCGACACACACATTGTGATACTAGATTTGAGCACTCTTTAGTGACTTCTAGGTTCAGTTTAGGTGGCCTTGGAGAGTTTACTCTCCAATCCTATACCAATGCCCTAAATCTTATCTATGTTGGTTTGATATCAAGAAAAAGAGTCTAATTGATTTTAAATTAAGCGTTCTTTTTCTTATGGTTGTTGATTAGGAGAGGGAATGAATGAAACTTCAATGGTGTTTTTGACTCCTTTCCAATCCAAAGAAGAGAAAATATGTATGCAAAAGATGCAACTTTCGCTTTTGATGTGTTAGCACTAGAAGTCTCACCTAGACTGTTGTAGGTGTGAGCCTAATACCCATCGAAATATTTGTAGGTTTGTTAAAGATACAAATGTTTTCAATGTGTAGTAAATAGGCGAGATACTCAGTTTATAATATCAACACAGAACCTCCATGAAATACACACTAGCAAGCAAGGCTTTGAATAACTTCAGATCATGTTCAGAAATATCAAAATGGAAAGATGGAAGACTTAGCAAGAAATATGAAATACATGCATCAAGTTACATTAGGTAGTTCTGAAACACATATAACAAAAATCTCATTAAATAGGAACCTCCTAATCAACAAGAGAGGACTTTGATAGTACTTGCATAAATTACAAACACTATATAATTTAATGTTGTAAGGAACAAGCATACGGATGAATCCTTCATCAACAACTATCATCAACGTGAGATAGAAATACAGATGTGACAGTAGGAAAGGAAACTGATCATTCACTATTAAAGATTATTGAATCTGATACATACAGTCTGGAAACTCTGATACAGTTGAAAAATAAAGATAAGAGTCTCACCGTCTAACCATTCCAACACTCTCATAGAGTTACAATACATATTAAAATGTAAAACATCCAAAAATATCTCTAGAATTCGCCACCTAGATTCTATATAGGATCCTGTGCTCAAAAGAGGCGTGGCACTAGGTGCACAACATAAATCTAACAAGAATGCTATATTTCAAGAAAATGTTGGCATCATTGAATGTAACTATTGACAACTTGTTGCATGTGGCTTAACTGAAGGTAAATTCTTGAGGCAGGTGGCCCTTGATGTTCAATTGATTCTCGAGGAGCTTATTTGAACTCCATCTGACATATGACAATCTTCATCAGCTCAAAAATTCTTGCGACAACCAATTCACAACACCATAATTCAAACCAATTTGCAGCACGCTATATTCAAATTGATAAACCTGTTTCTTGAAACCGACTTGAAGAACATGATGAATAAAAGGCATTGAAAACAATAAGATACCCCTTGTTGCGTTTCCAAAGCATAATGATATGTGATTATTTCATGAGGTACTTTCTTGATTCACTGCGAACTTTTAGGTGAGTTTGCAACAGGTCGACTTGACACTTGATTTGACCCTCAAATGGTTAAAAACGACATAAGGAACCTTTGTACATCCCTTTTGAGAAAATACACATGATAATGATGAGTTTTAAGACCAAGTGTGTGACCAATACTTACCCCTATTTCTCTCGTGTTGATGACCACTATCATGACACCAAGACTCTTACATGGAATAAGGTCAAATTTATTTTCTCATGAAAGAATCAAACATAATTTATTGCCATAAAACATGACTCAAAACCTAAAATAAATAGACCCTATGACTGAAACCTAGAAACTTCAAAAAAATTGACCCCTATACATCCTATGTGCTAACACGATGAACTCTAACTAGGAAGGGAAGATAAACTTTTCCTTTTTAGTTTTTTACAATCAAAGAGACAACCTCACAATCACACAACAACTATGCAAGACAAGACAAATAAATAAACAAGATCCTTGAATGCAAAACACACCAATGCAATCTCTTTCAAGACGCTTAAAATCTTTACCCCAACAATTTTTGTTTTTGTTTGTTTTGAAATGCAATTTTCTTCTAATATAAGAAAATAAATATGTAGATCAAACCAACAAACAACAAGAAAAGGGTTGTGTGATATTGGTAGTGATGCCCCTAGGAACACTCCAATGTCTACATGGGATCAAAAACCCAAAACTTGACAGATGATATAGTAATGGACCACCTTTTAACAAACACAACTGATGCAAAAGGGACAAAGACACACTACCCGATATGAAATTATCTATTGAGGACGTTGTTGTCCAGATCACCACTCACTAGGCATCTAGCTCACTCAAACAAGAAAACCCAACCAAAACACTCAAGACACCTCAAATTCACATTAAACTCAAACAACAATGAAGAGGCTCAAACTGAGAGGAGATCTTTGCTATCAAACCCATAACATGCTTACAAGACTAGGAAAAGTTCATATCTAATCAAGGGAAATAAAAAAAACTTGAAAAATAGTCACCTACAAGGGCGATCGTGGCCCAATAGGTATGTATCTAGTGACCATCTGCAGGCTGTCGCAGCCTAGCATGTATGAAACTCATGACTGGTCACTCTGGTGTGAACCAATCAGTTGTGACCATTTGCAAAATTGGGGAAATAGGCCCAGATCCGACCCAAGTCTAATAGATCTGATCTCTTAGAGAGTGATAATGAAGACTGATAAACGAAAAAAACATATTTTAGAGGTAAATAAGCAAGGGAAATAAAACTAAGGAAAAATCAAATATCCTTCCCTAGTGGAGTCACCAATTCTCTTAGTGGATAATTCTCACCTATTGATAAGAAATACCTCCCTTGTGTTATCACATGAAGTTGTCAAGGGTCACAGGTGATAGCCATGAGCACAGGCAAACATGTGGGTGCAATTTTCAATAGTAGATATCCCCTGTGCAGTTCATTTTAGCATCATCTTTAGGCGCGGTTTGAAGGATGTTATAGTTGGAAAACGGATAAACTTTAGCGGGGGCACTAAAATAGCAGGTGCACCCAGATCGCAGATCGCGACCAGATCAACGACCACGCTTCATTTCAGGGCTGAAACATGCTCGGGTGTTAAAATCCTTGAGCGAGACAAAATCTAAACCATGTTATTGTTGGAGAGCTACGTGGAAGAAGGTGGTGATTTTTGGGCCCAAAAGCGGTGTGGGTCCAAACCACTTTCGATGGCCCCGAAATCACGTGCTCATTCAACATCAAATCCTATAGCAGAATGTGGCCACCCCCTAGTCATCAAGCCTCATCCCAATCCCAAGGAGAAATAAGTTAATGAACAAGGACTGGTAGTTGAAACCTCAACTCACTCCATAAATGAAAAGCATGGAGGGTCTGTTCGTGGAGACAAAACTGTCAGCCCGAGGTACCACGATGGACGGTTCTTCTTGTAGGCATATGCTGATATGAGATTGCGTCTGACAGAAGGATACATGCATAGTCTGAAAAAAGGATGCACAGATGGAAAATCCTTGGACATGATGTCCAGCTCACACTTCTAGCGATTGTCCACTATTTTGGGTATAAATGCATCAGTTGAAGACTATGTTAGGGTTGATGTTTGAGTAGAGCTCCCTATTTGTAATAGTTTGATAACATGCTGTTCTATGGTTATGTATGAGACCTGATACTTTTTCATTAATATAAGTCAGTTTCTTTCATCATATTGTTTCCTCTTGTGATGAAACACTCATGCATAGATGATCCAAACGAGATGTTGTAGTTGTATTGTAATGGAGGTTTGATTATAATGCTCTTGTGATATATTTTAGTATCTTAAACTTAAGTTCAAGAGTGCTCTTATGCCTAATTTTTTCTGCACCAAGCTGCTTGAAGGTCGGATGCTCATGGCAGACTTGTCCACTTTCCTCACTAAGTCTTCCTCCTTCTCACCTTTAACCTTAAACCACTGACTAAAGTTAATAAGAACCTCATTTTCTTATGCATTGCTAGTCCAGTTTTCCGTGTTAAAACATTCTTATGCTGAGCTTTGTCCATTTAGCCTCCACTCATAAACCTACCTCCACAAACATTTTTATGGGTACTGGGATTATCCTCCTGCAATCTGAGGGTGAATCTCAGTGCCAATACCTTAGATATTCCCTTGATCTAATACAAACAACGGGATAGATCACTCCACAATCTTCCCTAGATCTACTAGATTCGTTCCTATTCAAGCAAGAAGATGGAATGTCATACCTTGGAATTAACAATTGTCCTTACATATCCTGGCCGATGCATCTCAAAATATCTATCTCCATCTCCCACAACCTACTTCCTACACATAAGTGACAACAATTACCAATCCTCAAACCTTCTTAACCATTAGGAAATCATAGATCTAGTCTAGATCTATTCTAATCTACCCAAGGAAATATCAGATATATCATGCAAAGTTGAATACAATAGATTTGGGAAGGGGAAAACCACATAGATCTATATATAAATCAAATAAAGGGAGAATACATAAACATAGTCATACCTTTAGTTATTATGCATTCCTCCCTGGGTCCTTGCTCTTGCTCCTCCCTAGCCCTCACACAAGCAAGGATAACTTGATATGAAGACTTGTTTCTTGTGGAAGAGCTCCTCTAAAAATACTGCAACATGTATCTGTAAATGATTCATCCTCCTCTATCCCATGGTATGCCTTCCTTATATAGATTGGTGGAGGAGGCTATGGGATGCTTCTATATCTCTAAAAATCAGTGAACCTTGATTAGATTGAGAGTTCCCAAACTCATATCATGAGAGAAATAACTCACCCAACACTAGTCTCCTTGGAAATCACCAGATATAGAAGGCTATAGGGGTAGTCACAGGCTAGAAAAACTGCAACTAGCAACTGGTCACAAGCTGTCAACTATGCAGATAGCGATTGGTCTCACTCCGTCAAGCAGTTTAGGCGTGATTGTCCTAAAAAATAGGGGAAATCCAGGGCATACAAGTGTGTCTCAACAATGAAGCATTAATGGGTCCTCCATGTGTCCCTAGGGTGGAAAATAAGGCTGTAACACTAGTGAACTGACTCACGAAGTATGCCCATTTTTTCTCCCTTTCTCATCCTTTTAAAGAAAGTACAATAGACACAACATTCATGAAAACAATTCAGAAGCTACATGGAATCCTTGAGATCATTGTAAGTGACAGAGATCCAATTTTCACTAGAAATTTTTGGACTAAATTATTTTCTTGTTTGGGTACTCAACTAGCTCACAACTCCTCTTACCAAACTCAATATGATGGGAAAACTAAGATTACAAATAAATTTCTAGAAGGGTATCTTCATTTCTTTACATCTACTAAACAAACACAATGTGTCAAGTGGTTGCGTCCCTTAGCAGAATGGTGCTACAAAAAATCCTTCCATACTTTATAAAAAATGTCCCCATATATGGCACTTTATGGATATAATCCTCCATCAATCACATCACCCTTGAAAGGGAAAACAAAGGTTCAAGTAGTGGAGGATCACATAGAGCACCATTAAGAGGTTCTCAAACTATTGAAGGACAACTTGGTTACAACACAAAATAGGATGAAAAAACAAGCATATCAACATCACAACAAAAGGGAATTTGAAGTGGGGGATTGGGTATTTTTGAGGCTACACCCATACAAATGGATGTCATTCAAGCAATAAAAAAAGAACAATAAATTGGCACCCATGTATTACGGTCCCTATATGGTGTTGCTGAGGATTGGAAGTATGGATTACAAATTAGAATTTCCTCCATCTTCACATGTACATCTAGTCTTCCATGTCTCTTGCTTAAAGAAGGTAATTGGTGACAAGATACTATTTTAAATTATGTTACTAGAGATCAATGAAGAAGGGGAAATCATACTAGAATTATAAACAATCCTTGAAACAAGGATTAAGAAACCGTGAAATTGAGCAATTACTGAATACCTCATCAAGTGGAAGAACCCACCAATAGAAGAAGCAACATGGGAAGATAAATTATTCATGCATAAACATCCACAACTAATCAAGTGTTGAGGGAAACACTTATTTGAAGGGGAGGATCATACTAAGCCCCTAGAAAAATCCCCATGTCAAGCATAAAGCCCGATGTAAATCCCTAGTATTACTATCGTCGACTAGATAGTTTAATTGTAATTGTACCCTTGGTGTCCTATACATATACCAATGAGACATAGTTTTACGATCATCTCATCTTGTACATTTGTTCTATTGTAAAAGGAGTTTGCCCATTGAAGAGTCTTCACATTCATTCTTCTCTCTTTATCAAGGCGTGGAGCTACTTCCCTCTCTCTTTTTATGCTATTTTGGTCGTTTGATGCATAACAACCTCATGGTTTAGTGTGTCACCAAAGCAAAAAATTGAACAAAATTTCACCATATCCTATAAAATCCATCCATAAACACTAGACCTCGAGTTAAACTGCATATTAAAATCTCATAAAAGCAACACCAAAGCATGAAAAAGAAGTAATGAAAGGCATTATTTCAGTGTAAGCGTAAAAATGGCCATTTCGAATCCTAGAAAGACCCAAAATTGGTTTATTTATGGACAAATAGGATTCATCTTCACATTTACCTTGTTGAAATTCCCACCTCTTGAAACTTTTAGTGCAGATTGCAAGAGATTCCACCAATGCAATTCCATTTAATCTAGATTACGTAAGAACATAACCATGTTTTTAATTTTTGAAAATTTTAATGTTTTTTTT
>SNQJ01S0271645.1:0-11712 GCA_010110895.2 Picea sitchensis | reverse complement strand
AGCATTATGGGCCTACAGAACTACCTGGAGAAATACTACAGGATTCTCTCCCTATGAATTAGTCTATGGAAAGAGTGTTGTCTTTCCTGTGGAATTTGAAATAAAAACCTTAAGGACTGCTTTAGCTGTCAACCTTGATTTGATCGATGCACAGACAACCAGGTTGCAGCAGCTTAATGAATTGGATGAGAAAAGACTAGATGTCATTCATCAGACAACTATAATTCAACAACAAAGATCAAAATGGCATGACAAAACTATCAAGAATAAGCAATTCCAAAAAGGTAATTGGGCCCTACTGTATGACTCTCGGTTCAAAGAATTTCAAGAGAAACTGCGTACAAGATGGCTTGGACCTTACGAAGTAGACATTGTTTTCCCCAATGGAACAGTAAGGCTCCTCACAATCGATGACTCCAAAACACCATTACTTGTAAATGGTCATCTGCTCCGTCTGTACCAACGCCCTATTTCCAAAGAAGATTTTAAGGCCTCATGTGTGGCCGACTCCCATTACCTCTTTTTAGAGGGGGATTCTACCCCTCATTGCAATTAATTCTTTTTAAGTTAATTTCTTTAGTATTAGACTAGATTTTATTTACTAATAATCCATGTCAAGAAATACCATGTTACAATCGATTTTTGCAGATTCCTGATCAAAGCACAGGCCACTAGGAAAGAACGATCCTACTTCACGAAGAGACAAGATTTCCCATTGCTGAAACACCACTGTCAGCAACTCTTTTCTCTTTATTCATTGTTGAAACACCACTGTTCAACACTTTTTGACTTTCCCCATTGCTGAAACACCACTGTCAACAACCCCACACCTTTTTCCCTTATCACTGTTCAGCAACCTTTCACCATTTTCCCCATTGATGAAACACCATTCACAACAACTTTTCATCGATGAAACAATACCATCCAGCAATTGTTTCGCCCCTTCTCTTCTGTTGCTGAAACACCACTGTCAACAACCTTTTACCATTCTCCCTATTGCTGAAACAACATTGTTAGTGATATTTCTTGTAACAGGGGTAGAATGCAAAGGAATGAGTTAAAAAACCCACTTACCCTAAGTTCGGGATGCAAGCGCGCTTGTGATTAAGCGACAAGAAAATTTGGACCGCAAAGAATCGCGCGCCCAGATCAACGGCTCACATAAGATTATGGAGCCCCCCCGCCTTTCTACCTTTAAGCGGAGGGGGGGGTCCGGAATCGCGGGTGCATCTCTCCAACGGCTATGATCATAGCGCCCGGATCAATGGCGTGCAAGGCAATTCCGGACCCCCCCGCCTTTCTACCTTTAAGCGGAAGGGGGGGGTCAGGAATCCGAGGTGCATCTTTTCGACAGCTGCGATTTGAAAATCCCGGATCAACAATGCACAAGCGATCCAGACTCCCACTGCTTTTCTTCGTTTAACCCTGTGGGCCCCTTCCCTGTCATGTTTCCTTTTACGCCATTTCCCTCCTTGCCACCTCTTCCCCACCTGGCCATGTGGCAAGGTCCTTTCCCTTTAGCCTCTCCTCTTTCTGTCCATATGGTCCATCCCGCACCTCAACATCCACTCATTATCTGTCGCGTGTCCCGTTCCCCTCCACGTCAGCCCCCCATTAATAATATTCCCATTATACCTCATCTTCTGCCCCCTCCGCTTATCGCCTTCTGTCCTGTGTCTTCCCCCCTCATCTCTCTCACACCTCATCGCCTCTCATCTCACCCTCATAGTCTTAGCACCACCCCCCTTCCGTCATGCGCCCCATCCTTCGCGTTGGCCTCCTCGCCTATTCATCAGGTCGTTCAGCCGATCCAGGTGGCAGCGCGGAGGGTCTTCCATGTCCCAAAGGCACCGAGTTGGCCAGGCCATCCTCAATCCCAATGAAGTAGTTATTGAAGTAGTTGGTGGTGGTTAGGCATCGCCTCTGCCATAATGGGAAAGTCCGACTACGAAATAAAGGCACGTCGATTCACCCATGGAACTGTCAGGAGTTCGATTGTGTCTGTCGTAGTTGCACGATCATTCAGAGACGGTAGCCGCAGATTGTCAAAATCCATGCAGACGCAATGTGTTTAATGCAACATCTCGATTTTGTTGTTGTTGTTTTCTTGAGTATATGAAGGCGTTTTCACCATTTTTGTATCCATCAATGGTTGAGCAAAGCTCCCGGTTGTAAAATTTTAATGAAGCACTGATACTTTGGTTATGTATGAACTTTTGAGACTTCTTGTCTTATGAATGCCAGTTTCTTTCACGTCTCTGTTTACTCTACGTTAGAACGGCTCGGAATTGGAGGATCCAGTCGAGTTGTAGCTATTATAGGATGATGAAGGTTGGATCACTGTAGCAGTTACGTCGTTTCTAATCAGTTCTTGTGATTTTCCCAGCGCTGAGTGACTTGGAATTGGCGGATCTAGTCAAGTCCCCTTTCAGTTTCTTGAGACCCTGAACCAAGAGGATCTTGCATTCAGAGTCTTTCTTCTGCAAACCGCTAAAAGCCTATTGCCCAAAGTTGTTCGTTCACCTTTCTTACCAAGTCTTCCACCTACTCATCTTTTAATTAACTCACTAGCTGAAGTTAGATCAAGACCTCCTTTGTCCCATACATGCTAGATGCAGTCCCTGAGTTAGAATGATATATCCTCGAGTCTTTAACTCCATTTGATCATCCCATTAAAACTATCGTGACATAAAACTGATGGGTGTCGGGCTCTGCTACTGCAAGCAATCAAGGAGTGACTTCCGACGCTAACATTTATGGCGCCGTTGCCGGGGACAAAGTTGAATATTTCCCCTGGGATTGAACGACAACAATCAACTGATTCTGAAGGTGCATCAAATATCAGAGTTATCAAGATTGTTTTTGTGCACCTGGCGACTCCATTGTGACGACTCCGCTGAGGAGAACCTGTTCTATTAATTGTGGCTTTCAGAGGCAGACACACGCGGTCTCATCCACAGTTGCCTCTAGCTACACCTGAAGCTAACCCAGAGGTGGTTCTTAGAAGAGGAAAGATCTCTGCATAGGAAGTTTCCATCACCGAAACAGGTAATCCGCCATCTCCTTTTGTGAGAACTCCTTTTTCTCCTCCTCAGTTTCTTAATAGACCTCCTTCAAAGGTTTCCCGTTTCTTGAATTTTGGGAGTGTTCCTGCTGATTTTTCCCCTCCTGATCTGGGATTGGAGGGAGAAATCCTTGTCACTCCCCTTTCTACTAAAGTTGTTCCTTGGCGTAGACCCGGGACTGCAGAAGATTTTCCCACTCCTACACAAAGGGAAGAAGTTGCTGACTTGAGTTCGTTAGCCTTCTCCTTGAATCCTCTCTTGTTTCCCACTCCACTTCGAGACTCATTCCCAGTAGCCCCTTCGCAAACTCCTTCTCCTCCAAGTTATCCTCCACCTAATATTCCTATGGCTGGTTCTAATCCCCCTCTGAATAGAATGGATGCCATAGTCGCTGCTAGGTATGCTCCCTTAATCCTACCCCATCCTATGAATCCTCTCCCTGTTGGAGACTACTTGAAGTATATGCCCAAGTTCACCGGAGAAGGGGACGTAACTGCAGAAGAGCACTTGGCTGCTTTTTACAGTTATGCAGACAACCTAAACATTGAAAATGAAGATGTTTGGATGAGAATCTTTGTTCAGAGCCTGGATGGCGAGGTGAGGAAATGGTTTAGAGGATTGGCTCCCAGATCTATTGCTGGAATTGAAGCCCTGGATAGTGTTTTCCTGAGGCAGTGGGGAGACAGGAAGGATTTCATGTATTACATGACAGAGTTTGGGTCTCTGAAGAAAATGGAAGGGGAGTTTGTCTCTGACTTCTCCAAAAGATTCAATAAAATGTATAATAAGATTCCTACAGAGATAAAGCCCTCAGAATCCTCTGCCCAAATTTCCTATGCTGGAGCATTTGGTCCTGATTTCTTCCTTTTATTGAGAGAAAGAAAAGCCACCTCCTTATCTCAAATGCAAGATGCGGCCATAGAAGTGGAATCCAACATATTAGCAGCCGACAGACTAAGGAACAAGGCCGATGCAGACAGAAGAAAGGGAAAGTCTGAAGCCTCAACTTCTGGCCGATCGTTGCCACACACTCAAGTGGACGAACTGACCAAAATGATGAAGTTTCTATCTGAAGAGATGGAGACTGAAGGTGGAAAGGAAGAAAATGAACAAGGGCCCTCAGAGCGCTGAAATCAAAGGGGGTTTCAGAAGGCCAAATAATATTTCTCCCCCGACTATGCACAGAGAGAGGGGAAGAGACAGGGAAGACTAGAGAATTCATGCTCCTTTTCAGAACAGTTTGGTGGTCGATGAGGAAGAAAGAGAAACATATGAGCTTGATCCTGAAATCCACTTCTTAGGAGACACTCCTCCTTTTCCCCATATCACTCAAGAAGCTTACGAGGAGTCTCTTATGGATAGACAGATGAATGAATTGAGCAAGGGAGACAAGGTGAGTGGCGGCCGAGGCAGGTATAACCTGAGGTCCGACAAAAAGACAACAGCACCTGATATTCCTGAGTAGTCCACTAGAGCAGAGAATCCCACTAATGAAGTAGCAGATAGTCACAGAGGTAAGAAGGCTCGACCCCTCTCTCCCATTGTCCACCATCATGTTCCTAAAATAAGAGAAATTCCAAAGCCTACATCTTCTTTTAATTTCGAGCATGAGATTCAAAAGATCAGAATCCCTGTACCCCTCACCGAGCTAATCAAACATGAAGAATTCAAAAAGCACTTCTCTGAGCTTTTACAATCTGAAGCCTCATGCCTTCCCACAGATTCCATAAACCTCCAAGATGAAAAGCCAGTGGTTGTCCTAGGCCCCATGGTAGAAGATAGGGATGACTCATCCCCTCCTTTCTACACATCCCTGAACATACATGATAAAGTATTGCACAACTGCTTGATGGATTTAGGGGGTTCTCACAACCTCATGCCCAAAACCGTCATGGAAGAATTAGGGCTAGAAGTCACATGAGCCTATCATGACCTCTATTCCTTTGACTCCAGGAGAGTTCAGTGTCTTGGAGTTATCAAAGACCTGGTTGTGACCTTGTTTCAACTACCCATGAAAAGTGTGGTCATGGATATCGTAGTAGCTGATGTCCCCCCCAAGTTCAGTATGCTATTGTCAAGATCTTGGATAAAAATACTGGGGGGAACCTTGCAGATGGACCTCACGTATGCTACTATCCGCATGTTCGGAGGAGAGCATAGAAGACTATACAGGGAAGCCCAAATGGCCTACATAATCAATGATGAAGAAAACCCTACCAATCATCCCATCTTTGCCTTGGACACTGATTTAGGCTCCATTTTACTGCAGCTCACCCATGCCCCCGAGCCTCCTCTGAAACTCAGAAAGCAGCCCACTTCTTCCCATGAATTTCCTCCCTCCGTCACCCCAATTTGGAAAATGTTTTTTGATGGAGCCTGTTCCCGAGAAGGCACTGGAGCTGGGGTGGTTTTTGTGTCACCTTCTCAGGAGACCATATCCCTTTCATATAAGATAGAATTCGAAACCACTAACAATGTGGCAGAGTATGAAGCTCTTATCCTGGGATTAAGAGTCGCAAGGGAAATGGGAATTCAGGAGGTAGCTGTGTTCGGAGATGCCGAGTTGGTAGTCCAACAGATCAGAAGCGCATATCAGGCCAAGCATCCTCGACTCAGGAGTTACAGAAATGAGGTATGGGACCTAATTGAGAGTTTCTTCTCAACGTTTAACATTTCTTTCATCCCAAGAGAGGAGAACACAGTAGCAGATTCCTTGGCTACATCAGCAAGTAATTTCAAAGTACCCTTGCCGCCCAAGCTTAGGTATGACGTAGAAGTAAAATATAGGCCCTCCATACCTGACAATGTCAAGCATTGGAAGGTGTTTGAGGATGATCTTGAGATCAAGAAATTCTTGGAGACTATCGAAGAATTTTCAGAAATGCATATCGACCAAGATTCTGTCTCTGAGGAAAGGTTTGATGGGGGTGAGTTGCTGAGTAGAATAGCAAAGAATGACATTATTCAGTTACCTAGCAATCACATTCTGAGGGGACTGGTCCCATTAGAGATATTGTTTGATGGGAATGATGTGGTAGTAAAGGGGAGAGTTTCAGGTGATGATGCTGATATAGCTGAGTGCAACATCGACACACTAGAGGAGCCTAAGTTTGTCAAGCTGTCAAGGAGTTTGACCAAGGAGGAGAGGGTTGAATATACTGAGTTGCTGAGAGAGTTCGTTGATGTGTTTGCATGGACCTACGAAGATCTCAATACGTATGACACATTAGTCATTGAGCACAAGATCCCACTGAAAGAAGAGGCTAAGCCATTCAAGCAGAAGCTGAGGCAGATAAATCCCATGTTGCTACCTGTCATGGAGAAAGAAGTGATGAAACTGCTAGATGCCCAAATCATTTTCCCCTTGAGATATTCCAATTGGGTGGCCAACTTGGTCCCTGTAAGGAAGAAAAGTGGAGAAATCAGACTCTGTGTTGATTTCAGGAACCTGAACAGAAGCTCAAGGAAAGACAATTATCCTCTGCCCAACATGGAACACATATTGCAGAAGGTAACTGGTGCATCTAGGATATCCATGATTAATGGGTTTTCGGGGTATAATCAGATATCAGCCATGCCTGAGGACAGAGAAAAAACAACCTTCACCACTCCTTGGGGCACATTCATGTATGCCAAAATGCCTTTCGGACTGATGAATGCAGGAGCAACATTTCAACGAGCCATGGACATAGCCTTCATCGGGGAGAAAGACCAGTTCGTGGTGATTTATCTAGATGACATCACGGTCTTCTCCAGGACAGACAAGGAGCACTGCTGTCACTTGAAAAGGGTTTTCCTGAAGTGTCGAAGGTTTGGACTATCTTTAAACCCCAAGAAGTCATTCTTTTCTATGAAGGAGGGGAAGTTATTAGGCCACATAGTATCAGCAGAGGGAGTGAGAATTGATCCCAGTAGGGTAGAAGCAATTCAGACCCTGTCACTTCCCAGATCTAAGAAGGAGGTTCAGGCCTTTCTGGGGAAGATCAATTTTCTGAGGAGATTCGTCTCAAATTTTGCCGAGCTGGTGAGACACATCACAACCATGCTCAGGAAGGGGAATGAAGTGAAATGGACCGCTGAACCCAGGGAATATTTTGTCCAAATAAAAAGGGCATTGACTAAGGCACCTGTGTTGATCATCCCTGACTATTCCAAAGATTTCTTGTTTTTTTCTTTTGCTTCTTGTGATACAGTAGCAGCGGTCTTGTTGCAGAAAAATGATCAAGGGGGAGAGCAACCTATTGCCTTCTACAGCAAGGCATTGCGGGATGCATAACTCCTGTACGAGATCATGGAGAAGCAGGCCTATGCCTTGGTGAAATCTCTCAAAGCTTTCAGAGTCTATGTCTTGCACTCAAAGATCACTGCATATGTTCCTTCAGCCTCTGTGAAGGAAATTCTTATACAGCCTGAAATAGACGAAAGAAGAGGTAAGTGGATCGCCAAGATCCTAGAGTTTGATCTGGAAATCAAGTCCACCAAGTTGATAAAGGGGCAGGGTTTAGCCAAGTTGCTAGTTGAATCCAATTGCAGAGCCTTGGGAATCAACTTCATCAATGAGCAAGCTGAGTCATCCGACGATCATTTCCAGAGTGCCCTATCACTAGCAGCATGCGCCTGGTACAAGGATATCTTGTATTTTCTGTGAGAATTGAGGCCTCCTGATGGAATGGAAAAGAGCAAGGCAAGAGATTTAAAGCTCAAGGCGGTAAGATATTGCCTCATCGACCAAACCTTGTACTGGAAAGACCCTTTAGGGGTATTCTTAAGATGCTTGGACCCACAAGAAGCTCAACAGGTTACATTTGATTTCCACAGTGGTCTTTGTGGGGGGCATCATTTCTGGAAGACCACAACCCATAAGATCCTCCGAGCTGGGTATTTCTGGCCCACTTTATTCCCTGATGTCTGTAGAGAAATCATGGCTTGCATCAAATGCCATAAGTTCTCAGGTAAGCAACAGCTCAAATCTCTTCCATTAAAGCCTGTGGTAGTTTCAACACCCTTTCAGCAGTGGGGACTGGACTTCATTGGAGAAATTCATCCTCCCTCAAGTAGCCAACACAGATGGATCCTGACTGCGACAGACTATTTCACCAAATGGATAGAAGTTGTCCCCACCAGGATCACTTCTCACAAAGTAATTATTAGCCTCTTGGAGGATATCATAGCCAGATTTGGCTCCCCTAGCAGAATTGTCACTGATAACGCCACCCCCTTCAGGTATGAGCCTCTGGTCAAGTTCTGTGAATAGTTTGGGATTGCACGGATTCACTCTACTCCCTATTATCCTCAAGGAAATGGATGGGCATAATCTTCCAATAAAAGTTTGATCAAGCTCATCAAGAAGCTGCTAGAAGACAATAAAAGGGCCTGGGATTCCAAGCTCAAATTTGCTCTATGGGCTGATCGGGTGACAACCAAGAAGTCCCTGGGCGTCTCACCTTTCCAACTTGTTTACGAGACATAAGTTGTTTTTCCTACTCAGCTCGCGTTATCTGTGGCAAAATTCCTCCAGGACCTTGAAGGAGAGCCAGACCATATGGTCAGAAGGATTCATCAGATGGTGTAAGTGAAGTAGATCAGAGAGTAGGTCATGGATAGGGCCTACCATCATCAGAGAAGATTAAGCAGGCTTTCGACAGGAAGAGAAGAAAGAAACAATTCAAGCAGGGTGATCTGGTGCTCAAATGGGATGCACCCAGGCAGGACAGGGGCAAGCACAGCAAGTTTGATGCCCTTTGGTTTGGGCCTTTCAAGATCCTTGAAGTAGTTTCAAACAACACTTACAGGTTGCAGGATCTGGAAGGCAAATAAGTTTTTAGTGGCCCAGTGAATGGGCATTTCTTGAAAAAATGTTTTTTGTGAGCCGCAGTTGGCTCTTTTGTTTTTTGTAAATAATGTTTTTGGTTTCAGCTTAATAAATAACTCCTTAGCCCAACAACAAGGCACTGAATCTGCAAAAGTGTTCTTAGAGCATCACAGGGATGACTCTATCCCCCATGGAGCCAAATATTAGTAATATTTCTTGTAACAGGGGTAGAATGCAAAGGAATGAGTTAAAAAACCCACTTACCCTAAGTTCGAGATGCAAGCGCGCTTGTGATTAAGCGGCAAGCAAATTTGGACTGCAAAGATTCGCGCGCCTAGATCAACGGCGCACATAAGATTCCAGAGCCCCCCGACCTTTCTACCTTTAAGCGGACTGGGGGGGTCCAGAATCACGAGCGCATCTCTCCAACGTCTATGATCATAGTGCCCAGATCAACAGTGCACAAGGCAATTCCGGACCCCCCCCGCCTTTCTACCTTTAAGCGGAAGGGGGGGGTCCGGAATCCAGGGTGCATCTTTCCGATGGCTGCGATTTGAAAAGGCCGAATCAACGGCAAATAAGTGATCCAGACTCTCGCTTCTTTTCTTCGTTTAACCCTGTGGGCCCCTTCCCCGTCGTGTTTCCTTTTACGCCATTTCCCTCCTTGCCACCTATTCCCCACTTGGCCATGTGGCAGGGTCCTTTCCCTTTAGCCTCTCCTCTTTCCGTCCATATGGTCCATCCCGCACCTCAACGTCCACTCATTATCCACCGTGTGTCCCGTTCCCCTCCACATCAGCCCCCCATTAATAATATGCCCATTATACCTCATCTTCTCCCCCCTCCGCTTATCGCCTTCCCCCGTGTGTCTTCCCCCCTCATCTCTCTCGCACCTCATCGCCTCTCGTCTCACCCTCATAGTCTTAGCACCAGCCCCCTTCCGTCATGCGCCCCATCCTTCGCGTTGGCCTCCTCACCTATTCATCAAGCCTTTCAGCCGATCCAGGTGGCAGCACGGAGGGTCTTCCATTTCCCAAAGGCGCTGAGTTGGCCGGGCCATCCTCAATCCCAATGAAGCAGTTATTGAAGTAGTTGGTGGTGGTTAGACATCACCTCCGCCATAATGGGAAAGTCTGGTGACGAATTAAAGGCACGTCAATTCGCCCATGGAACTGTCAGGAGTTCGATTGCGTCTGCCGTAGTTGCACAATCATTCAGAGACGATAGCCGCAGATTGTCAAAAGCCATGCAGACGCAATGTGTTTAATGCAACGTCTCGATTTTGTTGTTGTTGTTTTCTTGAGTATATGAAGGCGTTTTCGCCATTTTTGTATCCATCGATGGTTGAGCAGAGCTCCCGGTTGTAAAATTTTAATGAAGCACTGATACTCTGGTTATGTATGAACTTTTGAGACTTCTTGTCTTATGAATGCCAGTTTCTTTCACGTCTCTGTTTACTCTGCATTAGAACGGCTTGGAATTGGAGGATCCAGTCGAGTTGTAGTTGTTATAGGATGATGAAGGTTGGATCACCATAGCAGTTATGTCGTTTCTAATCAGTTCTTGTGATTTTCCCAGCGCTGAGTGACTTGGAATTGGCGGATCCAGTCAAGTCCCCTTTCAGTTTCTTGAGACATTGAACCAAGAGGATCTTGCATTCAGGGTCTTTCTTCTGCAAACCGCTGAAAGCCTGTTGCCCAAAGTTGTTCGTTCACCTTTCTTACCAAGTCTTCCACCTGCTCATCTTTTAATTAACTCACTGGCTGAAGTTAGATCAAGGCTCATCTTCCACCATACATGTTAGACCCAGTCCCTGAGTTAGAATGATATCTCCTAGAGTCTTTACCTCCATTTGATCATCCCATTAAAACTATCGTGACATAAAACTGATGGGTGTCGGGCTCTGCTCCTGCAAGCAATCCAGGAGTGACTTCCGACGCTAACAACCATTGACAACAAACTTCCCCCCATTTTCTTCCATTGATGAAACACCATTGTTCAGCAGTTCTTCACATTTCCTCATCGACGAAACAACACTGTCCAGCAATTGTTTCGCCCCTTTATTTTCTGTTGCTGAAACACCATTGACAGCAACTTTTTGCTACAGTCTGGCAATTCTTCACAGTTTCCATTGACGAAACAATATCGTCCAACAATTGTTTCGCCCCTTCTTTTTTGTTGCTGAAACACCAACTTTTCAATATTATCCGTCAGCAAGATTTTTTGCTCTCATACTACATTTCATCCTTCCAGTCAACAAATCCTTGATACAATTCATCTAAAAAATCAAAAGTCTCCGCCATGACTACTGCAGAACTATCGTGGACAGGCATTATATTTTGTTTGCAGCACAAATCAGAACGTAAGGCGAGGTATGTAAATTTTATGTAATACAGTTAAGCTATAGTTAATGAGAAGATTCCAAATCATTATGACCACTCGAGTGCAATCATTATTAGCCGCACTTGACGAGGGGGGAGGACATATCAAACTTTGTATACCATCATTTCACACGAATTCACCACCGCCATTCCTATTTTACTATCCTTTCATTCGTCTCACCACCATTCGCATGCCTTCACTCGAAAAACTTACTCTGCACAGAAGTTCTTTTTTTTTTTTTACAGAAACGGTTATANGGTGGTCTAGCCACATAATCGGTTACAAAATGGTCTCGAATTTCTTCAGGCCTGTCTTTCTGATCCATCCTATTTCTAGACTTTTGAACTAAACTAGATCCTGTACGCCTTCAAAAAGAACTGGTATAAAGTTAATTGCCGAGACTCCAGTCATTGTTTCAGCATCTATCTCAACACTGTTTCAGCATATGACTCG
>SNQJ01S0271644.1:0-11661 GCA_010110895.2 Picea sitchensis | reverse complement strand
GCATTTGTAGTTAGGAAATCCGACGGTCACGATATGTTCCTGACATAGAGTGATCCGACGGTTCATACTCTCCTCGATCTTAATGACCATTGATCTGTGGCTTAACACTCGATTGGTCCATGATCTCTATTTAAAGAGCATGGAGGGTCATTTGCTGATGATCGATTGTGAGAAACTCTCTTGTAAAATATCTCTGTAGTATTTTTCTTTGCTTTAATAAACTTCTCCAAGTGGCCGCGTTGGTTGGGGCCGTGAATGTTTCCCCGTAGGGGTTTTACCACGTGAAAACATTGGTGTGTTGATCTTTGATCTGGTAATGTGAGTGGTTACTGAAGGTGTTCATCCTCTGTTGGAATACCTGTGTTGTCGAACAAAAAGATCTTTTGACACTAGAGAAAGAGGTGGAGAGTTCAGTCCAAAGAAACAGACTTTTTCGGACTGCATGCAAAACCGAGAACAGGGTATGCAAAGTCATTGTGGACAGTGGTAGCACAGATAATCTTGTTTCAACAGATATGGTAGAAAAGATGGAGTTGGAGACGATTGATCATCCAATCCCATACAGAGTTTCATGGCTACAAAAAGGACATCAGGTAACTATCACTAAACTGTGTTTAGTTGAATTTAAGATAGGAGGATATAACGATAATATACTTTGTGTTGTCATTCCCATGGATGTTTGTCATTTATTGTTGGGTAGATCATGGCAATATGACAGAAATGTGATTCATGATGGGAGGATGAACACATACACCCTAGAGAAGAATGGTAGAACTCACATGTTGCTTCCAATCAAAGACAAGGAGGTGAAACCTGAAGTAAGCAACACTGTACTTCTCATGAGTGGGAAGGAACTTCTTACAGAGGTTAAGAAGAGAGAGGAACCGCAATTCATTGTGGTCAGGAAGCCAAAGATTATTTTAACCAGCACAAGGGTAGATGATTTACCAAAAGAGGTTCAAGAACTGTTGGAAGAGTTCGCTGACATAGTAGTGGACAAACTACCTCATTCGTTGCCACCGATCAGAAGTATAAGTCATTACATTGATCTCATACCTGGAGCTAGTTTTCCAAACAAAGCAACGTATAGATTGATGCCATAGGATAATGAAGAGGTCAAAAGACAAGTCCAGGATTTGTTGGACAAAGGTTTGGTTAGGGAAAACTTAAGTCCATGTGTTGTTCTGACAATACTCAGTTTGAAGAAAGATGGAGGTTGGAGGATGTGTACTAGCTCGAGGGCGATCAAAAAGATAACCATCAGGTGCATATTTCCATTGCCAAGGATGGATGATCTGATGGATTGTTTGAGTGGAGCAATTTTTTTTTCGAAGATTGATTTAAAGAGTGGATATCACCAGATTCGTATGAGAGAAGGTGACGAATGGAAGACAGCATTCAAAACCAATGAAGGGTTATATGAATGGCTTGTCATGCCGTTTGGTTTAACAAACACGTCGAGTACTTTCATGAGATTGATGAATGAAGTCCTCAAGGATTCCATCGGAAAATTTGTTATCATATATCTTGATGATATATTGATTTTTAGCAAAACAGAAGCTGAACATCTGAAACATTTGGCTATAGTAATGAAGAGGTTATAGCAGGAGAAGCTGCTGATAAACATGAAGAAATCCTCATTCATGAAGACGGAGCTCATTTATTTGGGTTTTTTTTATTTATGCATATAAGTTGAGGATGGATCCGGATAAGTTGGAGGTGATCAAGAATTGGCCGTCACCAAAGAATATCTTTGAGGTGAGAAGTTTTCACGAATTGGCTAGTTTCTACAAAAAGTTCATCAGGAATTTCAATGGAATTAGTGCACCAATGATGGACACATTGAAGAAGAGACACAAATATTTTCACTGGACAGAAGAAGCCAAAAAGAGTTTTAATTTGTTGAAGAGGAAAATCACGGAACAACCAATCCTAGTGTTACCTGATTTCCAAAAGACATATCAAGTGAAATGTGATGCAAGTGGATTTGCAATAGGGGCAGTCTTGAGCCAAGAAGACAGGATGATAGTGTACTTTAGTGAAAATTTGAATGAAGCTAAGATAAAATACTCCACTTATGACAAGGAGTTTTATGCTATTATTCAGGCATTGAAGAAATGGAGGCATTACTTGATCCCTAAGGAATTTGTCTTATACAGTGATAATCATGCACTACAGTTTGTGACTCAATAGGAAAAGTTGAATCAAAGACATGTTAAATGGGTTGAATATATGCAAAATTTCACTTTTGTGATTAAACATATTTCTGGTACTGCTAACAAAGTTGTTGATGCTTTGAGCAGGAAGTGTTTTCTATTGTAGGAGTTTAGAGTCAAAACATTGGGTTTTGATGATCTCAAGGAAATGTATCAAGCTGATCCAGATTTTAAAGAGGTGTATGAAGCAGCTGAGAATCCAATTCTCAGAGATAGAAGCCAATGGGTAGAATACATGATCCAGGAAGGATTACCGTTTAAAGGTAATCACCTTTGTATTCCAAAATGCTCCATGAGGGAGAATTTGCTGAAGGAGAAACACAGTGGAGGATTGGCCGGGCATTTTGGTCATGACAAGACGTTCGAAAAATTGAATGAGTCATATTTTTGGCCAGGAATGTGAGCAGACATCAAAAGATTTGTGGATAGATGTATAATTTGTCAGCATTTGAAAGGAAAGAGGCAAAATGAAGGATTTTATCAACCATTACCCATACCTAAGAGGCCGTGGGATGAAATCAGCATGGACTTCATATTGGGGTTGCCAAGAACACAAAGAGGGCTTGACTCAATATTTGTGGTGGTGGATAGATTTTCCAAGATGGCACACTTCATTCCATGTCAGAAAATCAATGACGCAACTCACAATGCAAATCTGTTTTTCAAAGAAGTCATTCGACTTCATGGCTTGCCAAGAAGCATAGTTTCGGATCGAGACACTAAGTTCGTAGGAAACTCCTGGAGAACCTTATGGAAGAAGCTGGGAAATAACTTGTCATTTAGTTCATCTTATCATCCTTAGACGGATGGACAAACAAAAGCAGTGAACATAAGTCTGGGAGACTTACTGAGAAGCTTGGTGACAGAACACCATAGCCAGTGGGACAACATATTACCACAGGCGGAGTTTGCTTATAACGACTCAATTAATAGAAGCACAGGACAAAGTTTGTTTCAGATTGTCTATGGCATGCAGCCAAGAGGAATTTCTGAACTGAGATATTAAGAACAGACTGCGACTAGGAGCGCTAGTGAAAAATATTTCGCAAAGGCGATGAAGGAACTTCACAACCAGGTGAAGGAACTATTGCAGAGTTTGAGTCAGGAATATAAGAAGAGAGCAGATCAACACAGGAGACATCTTAAATTTGAAGTTGGCGATTTGATCCTTGCACATTTGAGAAAGGAAAGGTTCCCGAGAGGAACATATAATAAACTGAAAATGAAGAAAATTGGACCATGCAAGGTCTTGAAGAAATTTGGGGCAAATGCTTACAAGATTGAATTACCCGATGGGATCGAAATTTATCTGATATTCAATGTCTCAAATTTGTACCCATATAAATCTAAGGAAGCAGGGATAGGAAATGAACAGCCAAAGGTTCAGTGGTGAAAGCAGATTCCAGTTGCAGAAAAGCCGCAGATGGAGTGCATACTGGACAAAAGGGTCAACAAGAAGACCAGGTGAAAGAAATAATTTGAGTATTTGGTCAAATGGAAGGGCCATCCAGTTGAAGATGCCAGCTGGGAAAACAAAGAAGAGATCCAGAATCATGGACAAACCGTTTGAAACTCATGGACAAGAGCCCATGAAAATTTTCAAGCGAGGGAGTATGATGCAGGAGCATCTCAAGCGAGCCAGCACGAAGATAAAAGACAACTGGAAAAGCACCCAGCGCAAATTTTGGAAATGTTATGTAATGACAATGAGATCATTAAATGGAGGGGACACTTGTATAATGTAAATGGACCTTGAGCGATCCACTCTCATCCTTAGTAGGTAGAAGGCATTTATAATAGTTAATGCAAGTAGATAGAAATTAATGCGTAGATTAGACAACTTAGAATGAAAGAGGGAAACGGGATATAGACACCCTAATTGTGTATTGTAACATTAAGGATGTCAATTGAGAGCATATAGCATAGGAGAGAAGAAGCATAGAGCTGGGTAGAAGAATTCCATGTACAGAAGTTCTGGATTAATACAAAAAGGGCTTTGATTCGGACTCATGGTATTCAAATATTCTCTGTGTATGCATTATTGAATGTTATGCTCATAAATGAATTTGCTCTTTCTATCATGCAATTGATTTTATGCTATGTATGAATGATTTATTGTTGAATGTATGAAATCTGAGAGAGAGAGAGAGTAAGGGAAATGAGTTTCAATTGTTTCTCTATCTGAGCAAGAGTTCCTGTAAGGAGTGTAGTTGAATTGTCGGCAAGGAGTGTGTCGACAAAGGGTTCAGAGGTTTGTCTTTGAAAGTTCAGATAAGATATCTTTTGTTCTCATTCCCTTAGAAGTGCAGCTAGGCACAGGAGTCATGCAAGGAGTGTGCAGGCCGAGTAAAGTCTCAGGTTTTGCGAACCTGAGGAATTGTTGAGAGACTGCTGCTACAGGGAGTGCGCAGAGTCAAAGGACTTCAATTCTTTGAAGTAATTGAAGGATTTGCCACAAGGAGTGTGTGTAGGAGTCTTCTTTAAGACTCGGAGTGGGAAAAAGCTCAGGAAGGATAAAGCCTTTGGAATTGTCAAAGAGGAGCACAGGAAGTTGGTGCATTGGAGCATTAAGAAGGCCTCACAAGTTTGTGTTGCAGATGGGTAAATTTTGTGGAAAAATACTTTGGTGAAAAAGTTGCAGAAGTCCTTGTGAAGGAAGAGGAATGGACAGTCGAAATTCTCCGTGGAGAATTCACGAAGTCCCGCAAGCCATCAGATCTCGTAGAGTAGCAAGGGAGTTACGACGAGTGTTTTCAAGGGTTCAAGCTCAGGAGAGACAGAGCCGTAGATCCAATTCAATAGAATTCGTTGGATTTGGTCATGGATTTCCATTTCGGGGTTTCATGGATTGAAGTCCCGAAATCTTTGCATTAAGACTCGCGAAGTGCAAAGTCCTGAAAAGGTGGAAAATATAGTTGTCGGACCAGCGTCAGGAATCCTGTCGAGGGTTGACATTTTGGGATTTCAAGAAATAGAGAATCGGGATTTCGGGGTTTGTGGAGCAGAAGTTGCATGACATCGCAACTCGTGAACTCGCGATATGGATAAATCTGAAATCAGCAAGGTCAAGGTCAAGTGTTGACTATTTTCAGGTTTCGGGGATTTGAGAGACAGGGTGCTTGACCACCAGATTCACGAAATCGTGAAGTTCGATCTCCCGAAGTATAAAGGGAGAATTTCTTAAGGTTATTTGTGGGTGCAGATTTCCCGAAAGGGAAATAGAAGAGCCTATTGTTGAGAGCTCTTCGGGCCAACAGAAGAAGAAAGATCCTGTGTGTGTGGACTTCCGACCTACGGGTTGGGAGGGCTGTGTCACTTTACCTTCTCGATCTTGCGACGATCTCCCTAACTTGTCTCTCTTATGGCGATATCCCTACCTTGTTGCTCTTGCAATGATCTCCCTACCTTGTCTCTCTTGCGACAACGTCCCTACCTTGTCGCTCTTGCGACAATTTCCCTTCCTTATCATGCTTGCGATGATTTACCTACCTTGTCAATCTTGTGATGATATCCCTTCTTTTTCTCTCATGTGAAGATATCCCTTCTTTATCGCTCGTGCGACAACTTCCTTGGTCCGTCGCTCTTGCGACATTTTTCCAGGTTCATTGCACTTACCACGGCATGTGAAGCGACATATGGGAGACCCAAGATTCGTCACAATATCCATGACATAACGTCACAAGAGCATCGAAAGAGCCATCGAAAAATGACCCAAATTTACTAGTGATGGGTGGTTGGCTGCTCAACTACCAACCCCCTTCATTAACTAAATCTTGGGAAAATGGAGAGAGAGAAAATTCAAAATTAACTTTTTAGCAATTTTGAAAAATGTCTCTTTGGTTAAGGTTAACTTCTGTCAGGAAAGGAAATCCCCCAAGCCCCTCACCATTTTCCCTCTCGTGGTATCATAGCCAGTATTAGTGCTCCACCCTTCAGTTAACTTGTTAGGTGAATTTTCATTAATTAAACAAAATACATTCACAATGTTTGTATTTTATAGTCTTTAAGTCATAATTGTAATTACAGATTGGGGGGAAACGACTATGTTACAATTCCCTCCCCCTTAAAGGAACACTATCCTCGATGTTCTATCATTTTACATTATTATATTTATATAAAAAACAAAAATGGGTATGCGACTTTGATGGAATCCTCTAGTTCCCATGTAGCCTCATATTCTCCAAAGTGCTTCCACTACTCCTTGACCTATACTATGGCTTGGTTCTAGAGCAATGTCTCATTCCTTTATATTATGAATTGAGGCTTGGGTTGGAATTATCCTTTGGGTTCCACCTATATCACAACCCAATAAATATTGTGATTAGAATCATGAACACATTTCTTAAGTAATGATACATGAACATTATGTGATTTTATAATAGGTGGTAAGGAAAGCCTCTATGCCACTGTTCCTACTCTCTCTAGAATCTAAAATGGTCCACAATAGCGGTGTTCTAATTTAGCACATGTTCCCATCCTTAGAGAAATTCTCTTGGGCTTAACCTTGAGGTAGACATGGTATTCCATTTTGAACTCCTTGTGAGATCGATTTTTGTCGACATAGATCTTATGTCTATCTTGTGTTTCCTTCAAGTTCTATATGATCTTGGCCACTTCTTGTTTCATTTCTTTTCGTATATCTAGTCCAAGTGTAATCCGGTCCACTAGATTATCCCAACTAATTGGAATTTTACATTTCTTTCTATATAAGGCCTCAAAGGGACTCATTCTTAGAGATTCCTAGTATCCATTATTGTAGGAAAACTCCACGAGGGGTAAGTAATCTTCCCACTTCTTGGGATGGTGCATGCATACATTCTTAACATATCTTCCAAAACTTTGTTAAATCTTTATGTCTACCCATCTATTTGAGGATGGTAGGAAGTGTTGAAATCCAACTGTGTCCCAAATCTTGCAAATAAACCCTTCCAAAAATTAGATGTGAATTTGGAATCTCGATCTGATATGATTGTCTTGGGCATGCTATGTAAACTGAAAAATTATTTTACAAAGATATTTGCAATATCAATTTCTTTGTAGGTGGATTTCACCAGAAGGAAGTGAGTTTCCTTGCTCAACTTATCCACCACTATCATGATTGCATCATGATACTTGTCTATCCTTGGAAACCCAATGATGAATTCAATGGATATGACTTCCCACTTCCATTGTGGAATTGGTAACAACTACAACAATCTTGTTGGATTCCCAGGACAATAGTATAACTTTCTTATAATTGTTATAATTTTCTGATAACCTGGGTGACCTGCATAAGGCCTTTTGTGAAACTCATCCATTATGAGACTCATCAATTTAGTTGAATTAGGTATGTACAACCTATTTTTATATATCATAACCCATACTTTGTTAGTTGATATCCTTCACACTTTTCCATCTTGGCTCTTGCTCTGAGACCTCCTTTATGAAGTTGAAGTGTTCATAACGTTGTAGGGAATTTCATATTTTGTGCCTTATGTTTGACTCACATGAACTAGTTGCTGCTAGATGTATTGTTTGCATCTACCACTCAATTTTCCTTTCCTCTAATATGCTACATTTCAAAATCAAATTTGCTAATGAGAGCCATCCACTTGGCGTGTCTGGAATTTAAACAAGGATCATCAAATAAGTATTTCATCCCACAGTGATCTGTCATTAATACAAACTTCCTTCAAGAAGGTAGTGCCTCCACATATTAAAGGCATGCAAAATGGCTGCAAGCTCCAGATCATGAGTAACATAGTGTTTATCATGCTCATTATTTTCCTAGTTTCATAACTAATTACACTCTCTTCTTGCATGAGGAATCCACTGAGACCTTCCTGGGAAGCATATGTGCAAACCAAAAAGTCCTTATCTGGATTTGTAATATTTAAGGAGGGTGCATTAGTCAGAATATGTTTCAGCTATTGGAAAATTTCTTCACATTCTGCTAACCATACAATTTTCACTCCCTTTCTTTGTAATTAAGTGATTAGATTACCAATCTTTGAAAATCCTTAAATGAACCTTATGTAGTATTTGACCAATCCCATAAATGACCTCACCTTTAATTACATTCCGAGGAGTAGGAAAATCCATGATTTCCTTAATCTTCTTAGGGTCTACTACAACTCCTTCTGAGATCACATGGCCCAAGTAATGGATCTATTTATGGACGAAGTCACACTTGTTGTATTTAGCATACAAATTGTGCTCTCTTAATACTTGTAACACTATCCTAAGGTTCTCCTCATGGTATTCCTTGTTCATGGAATAAATCAAAATATCATCCATAAAGAATAAAACAAACTTTTCCAAGTACTTACTAAGGATACTATTCATCAGGCACATAAATGTAGCTGGTGCATTGGTAAGTCCAAAGGGCACCACCACAAACTCATAGTGCACATAGCTTGTCCTAAATGCAATTTTATAAATATCCTCATCCTTTATTTTGACCTAATGATATCCATACCTCAAATCTATATTAGAAAATATTGTGGCCTCTCTCAACTGATTGAAGAGGTCATTGATCCAGGGCAATGGATATTTATTCTTGATGGTCATGTTGTTTAACTATATATATTCAATGCATATCCTAAGAGTACCATCCTTCTTATTGACAAAAAATGTTGGTGTTCCACAAAGGGACACACTAGGTCTGATATATCCGTTTTCTAACATTTCCGTCAGTTTAATTTTTAGCTCCACTAACTTAGGTGTGCTCATCCTGTAAGGTACCTTAGATACAAGTGTTGCTCCTGGCATAATTTCTATAGAAAAAACAATATCTCTTTGGGAGGTAGTCCTTGTATTTTCTTAGAGAATATATCTTTATATTGATATATCATTAGATGGTATTCAATTCTTAGCTGTTTAATTTCTTCTAAATTCAATGCATGCATGGCATAGAATGGACATCCATTTCTACAATATTTCTTTAGCACTAGTGTTGATATTTTCCTCAATAACACAAGTTTTTGGATTCCTAGTAAGATACTTTTATTTCCTTTACCATCTTCACATTCCATGGTCTTATTAAAACAATCCAATTTAGCTTTATGTGTTGCCAACTAGTGCATACCGATCAACATATCATATGACCCCAATTGTAGTATATTCAATGGTGTTTGTGTGTGTATCCCATTCATCTCAAACTAGCATACTTCTACTACTTAAATCACTTTTCTCTTGGTTCTAGTAGATAGTTGAACCAACCATGAATTTGTATGCCTTTTTTTATTATAAAACACATGCCCCAACAATTTGAGGTGAAATATAGCCAAGGTTAGAACTAGGGTCAATTAAAATTGAAATATATAATTAGTTGACATGTATACCTTCGATATCCACCACTAATGCTTGGTGATATGCTTGTCGATTATCAACTGCTGCATATATCTAAGGTACATTTCAGGCTACATCATCAATAGTGGTAGCCTCCTGAACATTGTATATTCTCCTATTATCATTTTTCCCATGAGGAAAATATCTTAACATGTGTTCTTCTCCATACCCCCAACATTTTAATGGTCCTTTATTTTGTTCTTCTATCTTTTCCTTTGTGGGTTATACTTGTCTATTCCTACTTTGGGTGGGATAATTCTATTGATGCATATTTTTTGTTGGATAACTGGACTGGGTGCTCTTTCTTGGATACTTATATGGTGATGATTTAAATCCTTTATTTTTAAACCCAGTCTTATCATTCATATTCTAGTCCTTGTGAGGATCATGCTTATGCTTTGAATACTCATAGAAATACTTATCCTTTTGAATGGTGTCATAAAGTTTTTTGGGCTCATCAAATTCATTTATGTCCTGGAAGGATTGTGACAACCCACTGACAAATCGATGTATTTTTATCTTATATTTTATGTATGAGACATAGCTCAATATTTATATGAATTTTTTGACATATTCATCCATGGTGAGTTGTCCCAACTTGTGTTCATGGAACTCCTTGATCTTTCTATCATAGTATTTTTCCGACATATATGCCTTCTTGAAATACTTCTCAAACTGATTCCAAGTCAATATCTTCTCATTAATTCCTTTGATGTTCTTAAGGTCTTCCCACCAGATGGAAGCACCTCCATTCAAATTAAATATGGCTACTCTTGGCTTCATATTCTTGGAGTAATTCTACAGTCAAAAAATCTCTTCAATCATAGCAACCATGCCTTTGCTTCCTCACTATTCTTGATTTCTCCAGCAAATGTGGGTGTATTTTTCTTCTTAAACTCCTCAGATAGGGAACTCTTCCTCCTTTTCTTATGGGTACTTGAACCAATCTCATTGTTAGACAATCTTTCAGAAGTGTGGGTCCTATAACTAGATGAATATGTTGAAGAGTCTTCACCATATGTGTTCCTCTTAGAATTCCTATGCCTTTTCCTTGAAAAAATTTTCCTAGTGTTGCTGACTGCTAGCCCATACTTTTGGTGTTTTCTGATTGGATTTGAAACTTCCCAGAGTGATGTCTTTTGACATTTCTCATACTTGTCCCTTGTTGCAACTTCCTTTGTATTTTAGACAAGATTTGTAGCAATAAAACATTCAAATTTGTATGTTTCTCTTGTTCTCTAAAGTTCATCCTTCAAACTTTTCATCGTCTCGGCCAAGTCTGCATGAGTCTCTATAACCCTCCTCTCATATGATTCCTCATCCATGATTCGTGAGGGTTCTTTCATGTTGTGTTGTACCATTTTTTTGTTATTTCCTTTTCTTCAATATTTCTTCTAAGTGTTGAAATAACATATCATTATTGGCTAATCAAAAAATTGAATATGCATGCACACACTTGGCCTTGATGAGGCTTCCTACATCAACCCATAATCATGACTCTTCCCCTGCTTCCATTCACACATAAATTGTTGTTAGTGTACATCAATATAATTAAATTTCTATAGGAATCATTCTTTTTAAAACAAGGTAGAAGATATAAAATTATGGAAAATGAAATCTGTAGTCCTTCTTTTCAACAATTACTAATTCACATTTCCCCATCTCAAGAAAAATTATGCATAAATTTTAGCATGTTCATCATATCCTTGTCATATAAGCTTTGTGGCTGATTTCTATCCCATTTAGGCCTATTGTTTGAAACATAGAATTAATACCACTCTGTAACACATCCAATCCCATAAACATCATTAGGATAGTGGGACATACAAAATTCTTTTGATTTTCCTCTAAATCACATTTCTCTAACTTAACTCAATCACCAATTTTGAGCTCCTAGATCAAATATGCTCCTTAAATAGATTTCCAATGACTATCTCCATGCTCAATTTTGAGCTCTAGAGAGAAAGTCATGGACTCTTGAATTTCTATGGATTTTCCATGGAGATGACATCATCCAGTCCATGTGGACCATGTTTCATGTGTCATATAATGTGGACACTTCCTTTGATGAAGGGTTAATGGACCCCACATTTGAGATTCTAGATATCTTAAGAAA
>SNQJ01S0271643.1:0-11661 GCA_010110895.2 Picea sitchensis | reverse complement strand
TTTGTCCCTCCCTCCCATTATCTCTACCCTATTTTTCTCCTACATCTACCACCTCTTTACCTTTCTCCTTGTTTTTAGTCTCACTCTCTCTCCCACCTCTCTCTCTCTCTAATCGCCTCTCTTGGTCTTCCGCTCCCACCCTATCACACTCTCAAACAATCCATCTCTATCCCATTCTATCTTTACCTCTTTCATCTAACCCACACACTCTCTCTCCCTATATCTCCCTCCATCCCCCACTTTCCCCACCTTGCTCTATTTTCATCTATCTAACCCCCCTTCCTTTCACTCTCTCACTCTCTACCCCCCCTCTCTATCTCCCTATCCCTCACTCTCTTTCTCTTCCGTTGTCCCCCTCTCACACTCTCTTTCATCCTCTCTCTACATCCCCCCTCCCTACATTTCAAGGAAAGAAATGGCCTTGACCTAGATATGTCAAAACCTAGAATTAAACCTAGACATGTCAAGACCTAGAGCACGGCCTATACCTATACGATGACCATGATGTAGACCATGAAATAGACCTATACCATGACCTAGACCATGAAATAGAGCTAGAGATAGATTCATACAATGACCTAGAGCTTGACGTAGACCATGACGTAGACCATGACATAGAGATAGATCTAGATTTAGACGATGACCTGGAGCTTGACATAGACCATGAAATAAACCCCCCATAATCTCAATCTCTCACTCTCTACCCCCCACACTCTCACTCTCTCACTCTCTACCCCCCTCTCCCTATCCATCACTCTCTTTTTCTTCCCCTCTCCCCCTCTCACACTCTCTTTCTTCCTCTCTCTGCATCCCTCTTCCCTACATCGCAAGGAAATAAATGGCCTTGACCTAGACATGTCAAGAACTAGATATCAACCTAGACATAGCAAGACCTAGACATGGCAAGACATGGAGAATGACCCAGACCTATACTATCACCATGACGTAATTCATGACATAGACCTAGATCATGACCTACACCATGACATAGAGCTAGAGCTAGATTTAGATGATGAGCCAAATCTTGACGTAGAACATGAACTACACCACGACATAGAGCTATATCTAGATTTATACATTGACCTAGAGCTTGACATAGACCATGACATAGACCCCCCTAGCTCCATTGAAGCCTAGGCATAACTTAAATACTCAATCCTTAACCCTCTCTACTCTCAAGCCCTAAGTTCATTATGCATATATCTTGTGTACAACCCTTTCACCTACATCACCCACATCTTGGTTCTCTAACCATTGATTTATCCTTGAAAACACTTTCAATCCTAACCCCTTAGGAATTAGTTGTCTCCATGCCCCTATACATCTCTATTCATAAAGATGTTTGGTCTATATTAAATTATATATTTGTTTCATTAAGAACGTGCACGTGCTCCTATGACTTGACTGAGTTGTAGTTGTTGGTCATTTATGCTCAGCAAGAATGCACACACGTTCCTAGAACGTGCATGTGCTTTAGTGCACACACATTCTAGGAACACGTGCGCATTTTTGCTGGGAATTTTTGGTGCCAAGCACACCCCACATCATCTATCTCATGGCCAACAAAAATCCGTGACAAATTTAGACAAAAACAACTTGCACAGTTAGATTTTACTTATCTTAGTGTTCTTGTTAGATTCATAGAGACTTTTGTGTTACTGCCAGACCATTGTAGAAAAATTTAGAAGACAACTTTGTCAAATGCAATTGGAATTGTTGTTTGTATCTACTTGTGTCTTCTTGGAATTGGAAGACAAATGTGTCTAAGTGCAATCTGAATTGTTGTTCGTATCTTCTTGTGTCTTCTTGGAATTGGAAGAAAAATTTGTCCAAGTGCAATTGGAATTGTTTTTTGTGTCTTCTTGTCTCTACTTGGAATTGGAATACAAATTTGTCCAAGTGCAATTGAAATTGTTGTTTGTATCTTCTTGTGTCTTATTGGAATTGGAAGACAAATTTTTCCAAGTGCAATTGGAATTGGAATTGGAATTATTAGATATGTCATCTTTTGTAATACAAAAACAAATTTCTCCACTTGGTTGTGCCTTATTACATAATACAAAGACAAATTTGTGTTGGGTGTTTGGAAGCCAATTTTTATCTTTAAACATGGGGAACCAACGGATTCGAGAAAGAAAGTCCTCGAGAAAAATGAAATCGATCGAAAAGGTAGAAGAAGAAAGATAAAAAACAAAGTTACATATGTCAAAGCCTAGGCTTTCAGAAGAGGGAAATCCAATTTCTAGTGGAATAGATGCCACTATTGTTTTTCCTCCATCACCACAATCAAAGTGCAAGATTTCATTAGAGATAAATCTATCCAGTATCTCATCAAGACAACTTGTTTTGGATGACTATATGATGGAGAATTTGTTTGTAGTTGATTATACAATGAAAAAAATTAGAGAAGCAACCGATGTACAACATTATGGTGAAGAAGTTCCTATGGTGCAATCTCTTGTTGGACAGTAAAATGTTCCAGAAACTAGTCAATCCCATGTCCACTCTCCTCCCACAGTTGATCTACTAGTGATTGAAGGGGAAAGGACTGTAACATTGTTAATTCCATAGCAGGGAGGTCGAGAGTGCCCGAATAGGGGTTCATTGTCCCTACCTAGATTGAGAATTGTGCGGAGAAGAACTCCTAAACACATTCAAGTTGATGAAAGTGGTCTAGAATCATTTGAAGGTAAGTTACCTAAATGTACTATTGGTTATCACTCTTATAAAATCATTAAAGAATATTTTGAACCAAAATCCGATGTTGCTAAATGTCAATTATTTTTAGCTTTGTTAAAATCTAGAAGTTTGATTGTTGTTAGGAGAATTTTAGTCATTAAAACAGTCAAAAGTGTAGAAAAAAGTCATCATATTTTTATAAACCTTGTAGATGATTTTCAAAGAATTGGTAAGAAGTCTCGTTCTAAAGACCGCAATACAACCTGAAGTGTCTTGTCCCTGTCAATTGTTAGCAAAATCACAAGAAAACATCCTTTGCTACAACAAACTTCTCACCTCTTTAAATGCAATGTCAAAACCCTTAGAAAGTATTCTCATAGACATGATAGCCTCGACACAGATGCCCCAACAGATTTGTGGGCCTTCACTGGAAGGCTACCTCGTTCTAACATGAAGTTAATTGGAGTGGTTAAGGGACTATTTCAGTATTTTTGGCATGAGAACACAAGGCCTTCTTCCAACCACAAAGATGTAATAAAATTGAGAAGGGGATATAGGGACCGTGAACCCCATATTAAACACTTTATTGACATTACACAGACATAATTGTATGAGAGATTCAGAACAATACATAGTGCACTTAACTTAGGCCAAAGATATTTCCATAAATGCAAGCCTTGGTATGTTAGAATAAACACAATTCCTAACATGTGTTGTTGTAGATATCACATTGAGTATGGTTATTATTATCACACACACACACACACACACATATATATTTCATGTTTTTCATAACACCCTTTTGCAGGAATGCCCAGTTTTGCATAACACCCTTTTTTATTATTGGATAGCATGATGCTTAGAGGGAAAGTAAACCCTCATGAGATCGGTAAAAAACTCTGAAGGCATTGAATTTCCAATTGGGTCGATTGTTACTAAAGGAGAATATCTAACATAGGATGAAAGAACATGAAAGAAAGGTGGTTATGTATTTCAATATTATAAACCAGGTCAAGTCGCATACCACTTTACAAACTTGGTTATTGGTACAAACCTCCAACTACATACAATTCCAAGAAAGAAATAATCAAAGGTATGATACTTCTTGCCTTACTCTGAGCATGAGAAGTTAATGGAAACCATCATTATTAGAAGTGAACTCGATGGTCTACTTGAATGACCATCTAGGTATGTAAAACAAATAATTTTGTCTTCATTTTGACTATTGTTAAATATTTGTAATGTTTTTAAAATATACCCATGCCATGCCTTTATTTTCCATGCCTTGGCTTGTCTTTCATTGCCTTACCTTGCCTTCACTTTCCTTGCCTTTCCTTTCCTTTCCTTGCCTTGACATCCCATCACTTTCCTTTCCTTTCCTTGTCTTTCCTTCACTTTCCTTGCCTTACCTTGCCTTGTCTTTCTTTTCCTTCACCTACCATGGCATGCCTTTCCTTGTCTTTCCTTCCCATGCATTTCCTTTCCTTGACTTACCATCCCATCACTTTCCTTGACTTACCATCCCATCACTTTCCTTGCCTTAAATTTCCATGCCATGCCTTAACTTTCCTTTCCTTCACTTTCCCTGCCATGCCTTCCCATGCCTTTCCTTCACTTGCCTTGCCTTTCCTTGCCTTCATTTTCCTTAACTTTCCTTGTCTTCCATGTTATGCCTTCCCATGCCTTGACTTAACTTTCCATGCCTTTCCATGCCTTGCCTTTCCATGTCATGCCTTGTATTTCCTTTCCTTTCTTTTCCTTACCTTGCCATGCCTTCACTTTCCTTGCCTTGCCTTCACTTGCCTTGCCATTCATTACCTTGCCATGCCTTGCCTCTCCTTGTCTTGCCATTCATTACCTTGCCATTCCTTTCCTTGCCTTCCCATGCATTTCCTTTCTTTTCCATGCCATGACTTGCTTTTCTTTTCCATGCCATGACTTTCCTTTCCATGCCTTTTCTTCACTTGTCTTTCCTTGCCTTCACTTTCCTTGCATTCACTTTTCATGCCATGAATTTCCTTTACTTGACTTCATTTTCCTTGCTATGTCTTTCCTTTCCTTGTCATGCCTTGACTTTCCTTTCCATATCATGCCTTGCCTTTCCATGTCTTTCTTTCACTTGCCTTGCCTTTGCTTCACTTTCCATGTCATTCCTTCACATGCCTTGGCTTCACTTTCCATGCCATGCCATGCCTTACCATGCCTTGCCATGCCATGCCATGCCTTGCCTTTCCTTTCATTTCCTTGCCTTGCCTTTATATTCCATATATTTCCATGCCTTCACTGGCCTTGCCTTTCCTTCACCTGCCTTTCATTTTCTTTTCATTCATGTTGTTAGGACAAATATTGACATTTCCAAAAAAATTGTCTCTAGCCAAAATTGTCGATTTCCTCCATCTTCAAAACTTCCAATTTTTGCGTCATAGTTTGTTGGGGGTCTCCCAATTTGTCTTTGTATCCAATTCATTTTTCCTTTGAAAAGTGTTCAAAAACTTAAAATTACCCTTTCTATTTGAAACCAAGTAAAATTTCTTAATATAAATTATATTATTTTATAATTTTAAAATAGTATTATATATGTTTATAAAAATAAATTTTGGTTAAAAAGTTTTTACTATCTGAATTCCAAATCAAGTCACCATCATGTCCAAGTCATATGTGAAGCCCAAATCTAAATCTAAGTGCCTAAGGACAAAAGGAAGCCCACATATTCATGGTGGTATATATTCTGCAAACACAACAATAAAAAGGCACAGAGTATGCAATCACTGGTAGCAAACAGTCGAAGGAGAAACTGTATATGTAAAGGACATCCCTTCACCATCGAATTACTTGTCTGGGGAATTTATCGCAGTGGAAAGGCTTGGAATTTGATGAACTTATGAATAAAAAATCAACCTTGGTGTCTTATTCCAACAACTCAAAGCATATGTAACCGTCAATGTGCTAGCAAAATCGACGATAGTCGGGTATTCTAACTTACCCAATATTTAATCAATCATTGATGTTCCTTGGTCATCATTCCAAATGCCAGGTTCCATTCTAAGATTTTTTACATCGGGTGAATTCATTTGTAATTCCTCATCTTTGCCCGAAGGTTGAAGGCCTGAAGTTAGGGTTCCTCATGCTCTCAAGTATTGATTCCATCTCGGTCGTTATTCTGCAGGCATAGCTCCAACTCATCACATGAATCTTACCATGAATCGACAAGGGGTTATTGAAATGGTTTGAGGCTGTAGTTTCTCCAGAGTACGAGCTTCAAGGTCATGTTTTCTTTTGGCTAGTTCTCGTTCACATTCTTTCTCACATTGTTTGGACTCAAGGTCTTCAAGATCACACTTATGGTCTTCTCATTTGAGGTCATAGTAAATCTCATCTTATACTAAATCTACAAATCTTGTATCAAAGTCCATATCATGCTTTGTGACACCCATATATTTTCCAGTCCCATCCTTGCCTCATGTTCGAAGGTCACCATCTCCAACTTGGTTGGATAATGGATTATCCCAACGATCTAGCAATTGCAAAATTGGTTGTAGATACCATCACGTGCCGTGGGGAATTGAATTGGGAGTTGGAATTATGGTTTACACAACAATTCATTACACCAACAATCAAATTTCATTTGCAAGAGTTCCAGTCATTCTAATGTGTCGAGTGCCCATTTAAACTTTCTGCGTGCCCATTTGATGAATAAAGACAGAGGTGAGAGCCATTCGGTGGCTAATCAAGTGTCTATGTAAGGGAATTCAACTCCAAGAGTTGATGAAATGATCAAAACCTAATGCCTGGTGTCATGCCAACTATTATGTAATTGTTTAAGTGTGAAGATGTTGATAGAGAACGCTAGGTTCATCTCCATTTGTTGTGCCCAAATAGCTTATGGGTTTCATCATTTGCAAAATGTGAAATCATATCTTTCTCTAGGTCCAATTATTAATCAGATAATCTATTATGGGTATGGTTGCGCTCAAGGATGGTTTTGCACATCATTTTCAATGTAACTGCAGTTTGTCCATGCGATTTCGTGCAATTGTTTGAGTGGTATCCAATATCCTCTCCACATGCCTTGTTAATTGCCAATTTTAATGGAGAGATTGGATTTCACAATACAGGAAATGCAATCATCTTTTCATGAAAGCGGTGATGGGAATGGCTCAAAAAATGAAACATATGGAAGTCCATTACTTTCATCAGCCTCTACTAACTCCGACAATAGCTCTGATAGTCCATGTATTCACCCCCATATTAGAGACAAGTATCAAGTCAATGTGTCACCATTTAAGCTGAAAATGGGTCGTGAACAACTGGTGATAATCCCAAGAAGTTTTGGACAGATGGATGCAATATGGTACATTATGAGAACATTAGTAGTGGGGTTGATAATGGCGATTCTGGAAACAAGTAGATACATGCAGGTCCAACTCAGTGGGCTTGTCGACCTTTATGTGGAAGTGCAATAGAGCAAGTAGAAAATATGTTGAGACAGATGAACAGGGGACCTGAGACTGAGATGGCTCTTCCCAATAATATGAACCTAAAGTTAGATTCTTATCAAGTTAATCAAATCCTTAAAATGTAGTAGGATCTTGGTTTGTCACTTAACTTTTTCTGTTGGACGAAAAGGCAAATTGGATTCAAGCAGGATGGACAATCTTACACCACTATGATTGGTATCCTGGGGTGTGCCAGGCAATTTGGGTATGTTAATAAGTTTCTTGTTGAGATGAGAAAATATGGGTGTGAACCCAATGCAATAACATATAATCGTCTGATTCATTTCTATGGTCGTGCTAATTACATAAGGGAATTTGTTAATACCTTTTTTGAAATACAGGAAACATGGTGCAAACCTAATTAAGTTACCTAATGACTTGGGAAAGTTCATATATTTAAGAATGTTAAGGTTATTGGCATGTCTAGGTATGAAAGAGCTTCCAACATCTATTGGAAAACTTGGGAAGTTGGAATATCTTGACACTTCACTATGTGAGTGCTTAAAATAACTTCCAGAGGAAATAGGGAAACTAAGGAAACTTGAGGAGTTGAACATGAGCGAGTGTTATTGTTTGAGGAAGCTGCCTAAATAATTTGGAGGGATGAGATCTCTAAAGCATGTTATCTGTGATGAGAATATTGGACAACAGTGGATACTTAGAACAAGTGGCAAAGCATCTCCAAATTAGCCAATTGGTGTCAAATCCTTTCCATCATTTCTAAGTAGACAATTGAAGATTGCTTCTAGATTTCAAACACAAAATCAACAAACAAACATGATCTGAGCATGCCTTATCTATCCTTGTTCTAATTACAAGTAACAAAATTGAGTATTTTCAGGAAGCAAATGCACAAGTGGCAAAGGATCCTTCATTAGTTCCAGATTTGTGTTCATCATTAGAACAATCTTATCCTTAATAGATTTAAGTCAAATTATTCCAAGATTTGATGAAAATGAGTGATTTTGTAGCATTAGTTGAGCAGGTAGTTTCAGATTTCAAGGCATATTTTTAGCAGTCAAAGTCTAAAGGTGGCAGAGTAATTAACAAGATGAGTCCAAATCACAAATTTGAAGATATTCGACTTCAACTGTCCCGAATTTCTTACAAAGAAATCCTAGATTGTTTTTATTCTTAGGCTATGGTTATGATTGTTCCCATGGAGATAGGTAAAAGATTGTTTATTGTACTTTGTTATTTATACTATGTTGGTGAATGTAATAGGGGTCGACTTCCTGAGAGCCTTTTGGGCTGGGAATGTAATTAGAACCTTTTGAATAAAAATATATTGCAAAACTGAGGAGATTCTCAGATTTCATCTTATTAAATAATGTATTTTTCCTTGTGATTTGTTTCTCATGTCTCCATTGATCCTGTTTTTCTTCTATTCATTGGTCCATTCAGGTTGTGACTGCTACAAATCTGTACAACCTCTTGTAGTGTATTTTAAAGCATATATTTAAACACAATATTTCCTTTGTTTTGTTGTGAGAAAAATGAGACCTTTGTTAGGGTATTGTTGCTTAATTCCTGAGAATTAAATGCAAATTGAATGAATTTAGTGTCTCTCCTCCATCGAACATGAAGTCATAATTATCCTTGTTAGATACCTAGATTTTTTGTTTAGTTTTGTTCCTTTTGATATTCTATCCTTCCTTATGATTTTAAATGGGTTTAGTAGATGAAGTCATGCCTCCTTTGTTCTGATTTGTAATTGTTAAAAGGCTCATTTGACCTGAGATAAAAAATCCTCTACGAGTTGATCAATCAATCATTATTTTAATGAAAATGTGTTAGGCTTGGCTCTATTGCAACCTAGATTCAACTCTAGCGACAACACATGCCTTTCCTTGGCTTTCCATGCCTTTCCATGCCTGGCCTTGCATTGTCATGCCTTGCCTTGCCTTGCCATGTCATACCTTGCCTTCACTTGCCTTGCCTTGCCTTCACTTTCCTTTCCTTCACTTTCCATGTCATGTCTTGCCTTCACTTTCCTTACCATGCCTTGTCATGACTTTCCTTTCCTTTCCATGTCATGTATTGCCTTGCCATGCCTTGCTTTCACTTGCCTTTCCTTCACTTTCCTTGCCTTTCCTTCACTTTCCTTGACTTCACTTTCCATGCCATGCCTTCCCATGCCTTTCCTTCACTTTCCATGTGATGACATTCCTTTCCATGCCTTTCCATGCCATGCCTTGCCTTTCCTTGTCTTGCCTTGCCTTGCCTTGTCATTCCATGGCTTGCCATGCCTTCACTTTCCTTTCCTTACCTTCACTTGTCTTGACTTGCCTTTCCTTTCATTTTCATTCATTTCCTTGCCATGCCTTTCCACGCCTTTCCTTTCCTTTCCTTTCCATGCCTTGCCTTGCCTTTCCATGCCATGCCTTGCCTTGTCATGCCTTGCTTTAACTTGACTCGCCTTGCCTTCACATTCCATGCCATGACATGCCTTGCCTTACCTTGAATTCACTTTCCTTTCCATGTCATGCCTTTCCTTTACATGCCATGCCTTCCCATACCATTCCTTTCCATGCCATGCCTTCCCATACCATGCCATGTCATGTCTTTCCTTGCCATTCCATGCCTTGCCTTGCCTTGCCATTCCATGCCATGCCATGCCTAATTTCCTTTCCATGCCATGTCATGCCTTGCCATGTCATGCCTTTCCTTTCCATGCCATGCCTTCCCATACCATGCCTTTCCATGCCATGCCATGCCTTTAGCCTAACAAGGTGTTAAATTGTCAAAAATATGTAATAAGCACTAAGCAAAACCCTAGTGCTAGAGATACTCCAACAAACGGTTTTCCGGTGGATGGAATGATAGTGAAGGGCCCCCCTTAGCTAAAACCCAATGCTTCGGATCTAATGCAACTGACGATTCTTCCATCCGAGTCTTGATTTGAGTTTTATCGTGAGTTGCAAATCACCTCTGCAAGTCATTCAGGTACATGTGTCCAATTTGGTCCAGGGGCATAAAATCCAAATTGAGCATCATAACATAGTTTCATAAGCTCCCACAAGTTTATTTGTCCTAGGCCCACGCGACTACACATGCTCGACACAGTGTTCTTGAAAATTGACCTCATCTTCAAAAATTGCACTATGCCTCATTGACCAAAACCCTAGTTTCAAAGATACTCCAAAAAATGGTTTTCCGATGGACAGAATGACAGAAGAGGGACCCCCTAGTTGAAACCCAGTGATTTGGATCCAATGCAACTAACGGTTCGCCCATCCAAGTCTCAATTTGAGTTTTATCACGAGTTGCAACTCACCTCTTCAAGTCATTTAGGGACATGTGGCTAATTTGGTCTGGGGGCATAAAATCCAAACCGAACAACATAAAAAAGTTCCATAAGCTCCCATGAGTCTATTTTTCCAAGGACCACTTGACTACACTACTCACAAATTCCCAACACGGTGTTCTTGAAAAACGATCTCCTTTTCAGAAATTGCATTATGCCTCATTGACCAAAGCCCTAGTGATGTAGATACTCCAACAAATAGCTTTTTGGTGGATGAAATGACAGCAGAGGCCGCCCCCTAACTGAAAATCGGTGCTTTGAATCCAATGCAACTAACGGTTCTCCCATCTGAGTCTCGGTTTGAGTTTTATCGCAAGTTTCAACTAGCATCTTCAATCCATTCAAGGACAAGTGGCCAATTTGGTCTAGGGGCATAAAATCCAAACCAAGTGGCATAACAGAGCTCCATAAGCTCTTGCAAGTCTATTTAGACATGGCCCTTGTGACTACACTACCCAAAAACTCCGGACACAATGTTCTTGAAAATCTACCTCCTCTTCAAAAATTGCATTATGTGTTAGGAACCAAATATCAATATAGCATAGAAAATCCCCAGGATAAGTACTGAATGCCTTGAGAAAGAGATAAATTTAGATAATAAGCCTCTTCAAAGGGGAAACCTTCTTATGCCCACATAAATGTCCAAATACCTGATGATTCCAAATGAAAATGTCTTCTTGGTATATATAAGAGACTAGGAGGTATAATTACAACTAATGGACTAAAGCCGACGTAAATAAAATAGCATTACTAATGTAATAAGCCCTAATCAAGGGGTAATGAGCCATTATTTAGGGCTTAAAATTCCCCTCCCCTTAAGACAAGTGTTGTCCGTAATGCTTGAGTAACTCTGGATGCTTCTGTATAAAAGACTCATTGTCCCAAGTGGAATCTTCAGTCGGTAGTTTCATCCATTTATTGAGATACTCTGAAATGGATCTATTCCTCAACTTGTGAATTCTTGTGTCAGTGATGGCTTCAAGCTCCAATATGATTTCTCCTTCCTCATCAAGTTCTAGAAATATAGTTTGAACTAGGATCTTCTCACCTACAACCTTCTTTAAGCATAAAACATGGAAAACTAGGTGTACTCGTGAAGATGCAGGCAACTCCAATTTGTATGCCATAGTACCAATCTTTTGCAACACCTTATAAGGGCCATAGTACTTTGGTGATAAT
>SNQJ01S0271642.1:0-11661 GCA_010110895.2 Picea sitchensis | reverse complement strand
TCATTAGTAATTAGAACCTACAATAAATATTCTATTTCTTCCAGGTGAGCACACACACACACACACACACACACACACACACACACATATATATATAAACAATCATCACATAAACCATCTCATTCCTAACAACTAATAATCAACAGAATATTAACAAGAAAGCAAGTAAATGTACATAACTGAATCTGATGTTGGGACACAAATGGAACAACCATGTTCCATCCAACCGTAGAACAGAACATCCAAGTTTCCTTGCTCCGTTCACCCCCTATCCTGACCATGAGTTCATAAGGGAGAATTGACATGATCCTCATTTTCTAAAGTCACCTTCCACGGATCATAAATTCCCTTTCCTCACACTAACAATGTTTGTAACAACAAGTATTCCTTTCTCCAACATACTAAGAAGTGTCCTGCCTCCTCCATATGTTGTATTTATATGCATCTTGTGCCTAGGTCTTTCCTTCCCTCCTTGGTAAATTCGTAGCTTTACAAATCCCTGCTTTCTTAGGGGCTGCTAGTGGTCAAATCCCTCATTTTCCATTTGTAAAAATCAGCCTCGAAGCAACTCAAATCTATTCCCCACTCATGGAGTCATGCTCAGTTGTTTTTAACATGGTTGTTCCATTTGTCTTCCAACATTTAATTTATAAAAAAAAAAAACTTTTACATGTGTCACAATCAAAGAAGTTAGTTGGGAAAGCCAAATCTTTTCCCAACAGTCTTAAATAATTAATTACAATAATCAAATTCCAAATTCAGATTTGTCATAAATGAAAAATAATTTCCAAATCCGAATTTGCCAAAAACGAAAATTTATTCCCAAGTACACTTAGACTCTAATAATCAATTATTTTGGGGGATATTACAGGCTCCATCCCATTCCCATTATGGAGGTGTTTTTCTGGTACTTTACCTCCCAAACCTCCTAGAAACATTTTACATTTATTTTCACAACTTAGATTTGATGGCGAGAGTGAAATATTTGCATCTAAACATGCTTTTAATTTTTGGAAATTTTGTGGTTCTCACAAAATTACTGATGGAAACACCATTTGCAAGATACTCACTCTCACTCTTGTAGGATGGGTCAAGATTTGGTCTGGGACTTTGTCGTCCACCTCTATTCACACATGGGAACAATTTATACGTGAATTTTTGCATTCTTTTGAGAACTACGATTATGATAATTTATGTGCAGAAATTTTAGAGCTTAAGAAGAACGAAGATGAATCACTTAGATTTTATTATCAGATTTACTCATCTTTGTTATATATTTCTTTTGTATGATAGGCCCTCTAACAATGATTTGATTCTATGCCTAGTTTCTCTTACTAATGAAACACATGAGCTAGTGTATGAAGAATCTAAATCATGTTGTAATGTCCCTCTACACGATGATTTGGATTTAAATGAAAATGTTGAAAATGATAATGGTTTGGATGGAATTCATATGTCTAGATATTTCTTTACTATGGGGGATATATATCATATAGAAAAATATTTTTTGGAAGAAACCTATGTATCCTCCCACCACTCCATTCCCCCTTACCTTCTTTGTGACGAAAAAAAGACCTCTTGTGTTGTAATTCCAAGTTCATATTTTTCTGTAGCTTCCCAGGAGGAGGGTTTCTACATTGATAATCAGACACTTTGGGTCACACCAATGGTTATGTTAGGTCTCATTATCCTATATCATATTTTCCGTCACAAAGAATGGAAGAGGAAGTTATGGAGAAAAATTTCTATGATGATCATTTTGTTAATGAAGAAAATCTAGACACTCATGAAATCAATTCTTCCTCACCCATGGATAATTTGGAATTAGTTCCTCTTGTTTTGGATTGTCTTGTTGTTATGAATTCTCCTTGTATAACTGACATAGATCAAGAATATTTTCCTACTTCCAGTGGATCATTTATTGAAACTTCTTGTTCTAACGATTCTTGTGATTTTCTCCCCTCTTCTAACCATGAATGTTTTTTGGAAGACATATCATATTCTCATATTTTGTAAGGGAAAAAAAACATGTTAATCTCTTCACTCAGGGAGAAGAAATAAACATGAAAGACATACCTTTTTTTATTTTAGCAATCAATGTTTAACTTGGAAGATGAAAACCATCTTGAGGAAGGACGTACTAATTGTGAAACCACACCTAATGCAGAGCCCACTAGTTCACAATCATCCAATGATGTTTTTAAAGAAGAGGAACTACCATTCAGGGAGTCACTTTCTGAAAATACGTCTTGTTCTAGAGAAGCTTTTCATTCTCTAAATTCTTCCACTTATTTCTATTTATATCTTGATATTTTTAATGAATTAATTTTGTAGGAAAATACCCACCATACGACTCAAGTAGACTCAATGGGGTTGAACCTTTTTGAAGTACTTGATGGTGGTGATATCATTTGGAATATAGAGAGGATAAGTTTTATGGTACTTATCGGTAAATGCGGACATAAACGGATCTCCCTAAATACACCCGGATCTAGAATAAAACAAAACAGAATATGATGTTTTCCCTAAGATCTAACCATTGAGTTTCCTAGTTAACAAGAGATAGACAACATACCATTTAAATGTCATTTCCTCTTTCCATTTCCATCCTAGATCCACTCTGGTGCTCTTGTGATATTGAATCTGCAAGGGAATAGAAGCCAACCAAAGTGAAATCAATACAATGATCTCAACAAGAACCTATGTATGTGATCAAGGAATCATACAATAAAACAAGAAATTTTTTATGGGAAATAAACATATCACTGTATCATATTAAAATGAAAGTGGAGATTACAACCAAAGCCTTGATGTCGCAAGGTCCCCTTTTTATGACCCTTTGCTCCAACACACACACTTTCTCCAACCTTGAATGAAGAAGATCCACAATGACTTGATGAACTGAAATGAAGCTCTCAAACATGAGCCGAAGTAGAATTCCTCATCCAATTCTTAGCCTATTCAACCTTAGCCTTTTTCATGAGACATCCCTCTTTATATAATGTGAGGGAGAGATGGTTGAGGAGATTAGGATGATGTCACCAAATCAAAGAAGCAAGTAAGATCCAAACCGTTCGGAGGCCACCTCATCTTCTAGAAGTTCCCCTTCTAGAACATTCATGAAACTTGACATTTTCTTAGTCTTTTGGTATCGTCTCATCCTAGGTATAGTGCAGCCTACGAAGACATTGCAACCCATCTTTAGAGAAGGAAGCAATGATCAGGCATCGTCGCACCCTATGTATAATGAAACCCATGATGACCTCTCTTAATAGGATTTTTGAGAAGAGAAATCTAGTTACTTTCCTCATGGAGAAAGGATATTTTTAGGAACATGAAACATATGTTGTCAATGGATCACTGGGCTGACCAAAATAATGTGTAACAATAAGGCCTCTTCCCATGAACTAATTATAACCAAACCTTATCAATCTTTTTCATGGGATGAAGAGAATTCTGTAGCAAATGAGTATCAAAGGATGTCTTCTTCTTTCTCTTCTTCATTTTTGATCAATAGAGAATCTTCTTGTTCAAGTAGCCCTTTAATTAATATTGTTGATACTAGTATATCTTATCATTGTGTTGAAGATATCTCTCATACCATGGTCAGTCTTAACCCATACATATCGTATGATCTAACTAGTCTATCTCAAGTAGTTTGTTACTTGAAGTGTGAGTCCAGGGAGGCTTTCCAAGATAATGAGGCACTTTAGTCATTGTCGATGGCTATGCTAGGCCCTTATTCTTTTGGTTTGTATTTAGGGATAAACAACTTTGTTAGCACATAGATTCTCTCACCGAGCACACTTTATATAAACTCTATGCACAATTCTCATTTGGCATGCTACTTTTCATCGAACACTTTCCATAAATGCTATGATAGAAGTGCAATTTTTATGATAAAATTGAAACATGGTTGGAGATATATTACTTGGAACGATTTTCCATCAATTATCATTGTCACATTTAATATGGTGAATAGATTTTATCATGCTTTGATTTTTCCTGCTTTTAGTCAATTCTTATTCCAAGCTCTATTACTAATCATGTGTCTTGAACATATGTCTACAGGGTTGGATTACTTGGATGGATACACTAGCATTATGGCTTTGCATAGCTCATTTTTCAGCCATTATTAGCATAGGATAGGAGTAGAATAGAATAAATTAGTGTATTTCCTTTGCATATTTTATCTTTGCTTCCTATTTTTTTTTAGTTAGTTCTCTATTTTTATTTTCTTTTATTTATTGTTGGTTGATCAATAAATGAATTCTCAACAAAGATCAAAAGAAATAGAAGGATTTCCTAATAAATTTTCCCTTGGATGGATTTTGAATTTAATTTTGATATGGGGAAAAATTTATTTTATTTCTTTCTCAAATTTTCCCTATATGTTGGAAAATTGTCACATCACACATTTTTATGCATGATCACCATGTCAAAGCATTTCCAATGCATTGTGGCATATTGCAAGTGGGGTATTTTAAATCAAGACATCATTGATTCCCTTTTGCAATGAAAATGAACACTCAGATTTGTCCTATATTCACATCTACATGATTCTAATGGGAAAAGTTTGCTTGGCTGATATACTTTTAAGTTTTGATTTTGATGTCCCATACACATTGAATCTAAATTTTGAATGTTAAAACTCTTCTCAATCTAAAAAATTGAAGCCACTCCAAATCAGTGTAATTTCCTTAGATGATTATTTTTTCTCAGTTTTGGAGTTATCCAAATATTTTCTTTCTCATCCACTATTTTCTTTGATCACTTTCATCTAACATGAATTTTCTGCATACACTTTTGTATAATAATATTAGGTAATTTCTTATTTTCATTTAAGTTATTTTCTATCATCACTTGTAGTTTTAATTTTTAGGCATTGGCTTCCATTGCCCTATGCTCTATTCAATAGGAATTTTAAGTACGAGTCTTCTTTTCGTGTTATATCTTTTTTCACCCAAGATTCCTCTCTTATATGGTAGAAATAGATATTCTTCCAAACTGCCTAGAAACACATTTTTGACATTCTGGGCAACATCGTAATTTAAATATTTTGCTAATATATTTTTCAGAAAATTGTTTGGGAACCCATCTTTTTATTCCCCAATCCAATGATTGATTAAAGATTCGATCTTAGCACTACTAGTTCATTAAGTTTTCAATCTCATTTTTATAACTCATGTTTGTTGGTGGATTGATATTATCAAAAGATGGATGGGATTGATGTCTTATATTTTATTTTTTTCTTAAATTGATTAATTGTGATTCAGGAACAAGACATTGTGTCTAGACATCCAAATCTCACAACAATCATGATACTAAAGTCATTTGGTAAAAGAAATTTTTAGGGAAATCACATACCACTCATATCTTAGGGAGAAGGTTGTGATATTTGATTAAATGGATAGCTAACGAATACTTAAAATTGATAATTGCACTAGCCTTTACACATGGTTTTATGGGAGCCAACTTATTTTAAGTTTATTTTATCTTAGCATGTTTTTCCTAGAATTAGTTTTAATTCTGCTCCTTCCTTTTCAATTTGCATTAATTTATTTTTAATAAGTCAATCATTTGAGAGGAGGATTTCTTTCCAAACTTCATGAGAGTTGATCATAATGTTCTCTTTTGTATACAGGTTGGGAAAATGGTTTGTACAACCAACAACTTAGAACATTGTCTATTGAAATGAAGGAAAATTAGGGAAGTGTTAATATAATCTTGGCTACTCATATTCCTTTTCAACATTTTTGTCACCAACTCAATAGTTGATCAGAAATATATTCTCATTCATTTACTCTCATATTGTTTTCTAATCTAGTTGATATTTGGAGTCATTTTAATGACTATTTAGATGACCTCCATAATTGTGATTTTCCTCTTTTCTTTATTAGATTGAATTATTTGGGTCTATGTGGCTAAGGATTATCTTTTATGGAAAAGAGAAAATGGTGTTTTGGTTAGAAAAATATTATATGTTATTGGAAAATTCAATGTTTTCAAAATTGCAAATGAATTGCTTATGTTAATAAATATTAAGATCATTTGGGTTATGAAATATTACATGAAATTGGATTTTGAAAAGTTGTTTGGACTAAGCATATACACTAACCCATTTTTCCAGGTTCCCAAAAAACTTGTTTGTGTCGCAGTGAATGAAATAAATTGCATGTGAAAATTGGATTGGGGAATTGTGTCGTAAATATTTTATACTAATCATCAATTCTTGTAATCTAGTTTGTTTTTCATTTTAGATCGAAAACTCTAAGAGTTTTTCTGTCGAGCTTGATATCAAATGGTTACCATTTATCGATTGATTATTTCCCTCGGATTAATTTTTGAGTTTTCACTGAAAACACTATATTTGTTGCTACAACAGATTTATTGCTTGTTGCTGGGTATCCTTCTTAATTTTCATCCAGTTTTCTTTATTTTTTGATGACTAGAAATTTAGTTTTAGATCCCTTAGTTTAATTTTATTTTTCATGAATTTCATTTATGATTTCAGTGCTGCTTTCTGCTTGTACATTCTAATTCCATCTTTTGATTTGACAACTGGTATTTCCCTTGAGTTGATTTGTCTCTTAGCCTTCCTTGAGGATTTCTTTTTGAATTTTGGTGAGGGGTTGATCAACTCTAGTCATATACTGAAGATTTTTATTACAAGTCATAAGATGCATGGGTTGCTCTGTCTAAGTGAAGATTCATGAAGTTCTCAACTGTAGGTATGGACTGATAATTATGGTTGAACACATGTGTTTGTTGTGCGTATCATGATAATCCATAAGTATGGGAAAATGTCTATCCACTCTTTTCTTTCAGCTCCATCCACTTCACATTGATAAAATGGCCAATACTGTGATAGTTTTTGGGAAAACTTGTGGGTTAAGCTAAAATGTGTAACATCTTCTTAGAAAATCAAAGAAAATCTTGTATCACCCTACTTCCTTCACCCTAAGTGCATATGCATATCTATATCTAAATCTAAAAGGGTGAGCATTTTCTGAAATAAAAAAAAGGAAGTTGAAATCACTATTAATAGCATGGGAAATAAAAGTAAACATGTTGGGGCTATGGACGCTTGTTGGAAGTGGGGATATGCTTGTATGGTACCAAGGAAACTTCTTTGGGGCTATGAACGCTCGCTGGCAACGAAGAAATCTCAGGAAAAGAGAGATGAGGAACACACTCAGGTAGATGTTTTCTTGTTTTAAAAGTAAAAAAACCATGGTTCAAACCAAAACTAATTTGAAGTGTACATCTAGTAAAATAAATTATCATTATTTGACTCTTTGAAAAGGGTGCATTAGATTCCAAGTACTATAAATATTGGGTTATATCATTTAGAATTTTGGCACCTTGTAGTACCCATAACTGTTACAAAATTGTCTACAGTGTGTTGAACTCATCATTGAAACTCAGATATGAAGTGTATTCCCTATAATTCTATTGACATAGATAACTGGTTCTTCTAGTGTGCCACCATTTGTTGTGGCCACAACAAACCCCATTCTTTATTTTTTATTTTACAAGCAAAAGGAAAGGGCCCCCCTACTAAAATTTCAATCCTATTGCCTAATCCTCTACCGCTTGAGCCTAATTTTATGTCTTTGTCTACTTTGAGGGAATTGGAGGTTTTATATTGTTGGATGATTGTTTTTTATTGTGGTTGATTATTCATTTTGATCTAATGATTTCAAATGTCTTCATGATGCTTAATGACCTATGATGTTTCGTTGATATTTGTTTCAATTATCCATTGATTCTAAAGGGTTTGATGATACTATGTGGTTGCAAGGTCTGATGTTCTATTGCATATCCTAAATGAGGTTGTGGCTAATTATTTGTTGATTGACTAATTCAACTTATGCATCATCTTGCTGACATGTTAGGCATCATGACTTCATACTTATGCTCTTGCATATGGATTCTACTCTTCTTCTTCGAATCATCTTATGTAGTCTTAGAACACTCATTTACAGTCACCATATTATTGTTCAATAAACCTAACATTCTCTTATAAGTTAGTTTAAAGGAAGGGAATATATTGTTTGCTAGTCTTCTTTTGATAGCACGGTTGATCTCATTATTTTGTTTTTGTAGGAGAAATTTTGCAAAGCCATGACCACTCCATCCTTGAGAGGCTTGTGGGGGGAATTTGTTGATCATTTTATAGAACCTTGACTTTAATCCTCACCAAGCTTCCCCTTTTCCTATTTCCCTAAGGTATTGAGCTTCCAGGGCTATTATATCCACCTTTCCTATAGACTTGTCCCTAAGCCTTTTAGGATTGATCCCTATTAGATTCTTCTTTTGGCCTTCCCTCTCTCTTGAAAACTAGGCCCAAGGACTATTGGGTTTTCTCCTTATTTTCCTCTATTATTTTCTCTAACCAAATATCATAGTTGGATTTTTCTCATCGAGAGATTTCCAACAACTGTAACCATTATTAAATCTGAGTTCTAGATTGAAAGTTATGGCCTCCTAAAGTTTCCTAATCCAAATATCACCTTTTCTTCCCACTCCTTGGCATCTGCTTGACTCACACTCTCCTATGTCATATTACATGGATCTAAGGCTGATGTGGCACCCATCACCTATCCTCATCATCATCTGGATTTTTCCTGACTCTTCTTCTCAACCTTTTTCTCACATACTCTGACAATGATGTCAGAGCTTCGCCTTCCCAGACATTCATACTCTTCATTATCGGAGTCTTTATTTATCGGAGTACATCTACTCCTACTATCACAACTCACTCTGATGACTCTCCCCCAATGAATGGTTGGGATTACATCTCACTCATTATTCGATTGACAACCTTCATTTGTTCTCAGAATTGATGGCCTTATGGTTACAATACCGACAATACAGAGTTTTATTTCTTTTTCTGAGTTAGTGAATGTTCCTTCGTTGCTTCAGATCGAATCCTCTTTTTTCACATAAGAATTTTGTGCATAGCTTAATTCTTTGGTGAATTACGCATCCTCCTTTAAATCTAAGCCCCTTTTTCTTCCAAACAACCAACATCGGAACCACAGGATTATTACTTTGCAAAATTTTCACAAGCTTAAATATTGAACAGATTTTCAAAGAGAAACTCTCCCAAGCCATCAATATTTTCCCTTAGTGAATGGTCATATCTTTTTCGTGCAACGGTATTCGGTTTATAACCTTATCTGGTCTGAGTTAACACCCTGAACGGTCTCCTTCAGACTCTGAATCATTTTTAATCATGACCTTTGATCGTCATTGAAAGGACAATCCAGATATTTCGCATGCAAAACAAATCTAAGAGGGAATCTTCTTCGATATCCCTTATCGATACCATGAAACTTTACAAATTTTCTAGACGTCGAATAATCAACTCTGAATGTGTGTCATCGCCCCTTTTTGTGGATTTCACCTTCTGCACAAAAATTGAAGAAAGAATATTCTTTTATTCATTGACACATTAGATAAGACTACGAAATAGTTCCCCCAATGGGCGATGTATATTTATCTAGATATGTTGAACAACTATATCTTTCTCTCGGAATTAATATGTTAGGATGAGAATTGAGAAAGGGATAAGAAGACTCTAATGCGAAGCTCCAAACTCAGACTCTAACATTTTTTAGGTCTGAAGGAAAACTGACTAGACCCATTTATTTGGTGGGTTTTCCCTTTTGCGGGTTCAATAATTAATGGTCAAGATTAACCCACGGGCCTGGTCAATGGTTGTTGAGTGAGAAATTTTAAACAATTATATATTTTGCTACAGGTGTCGGAGTACGACATGTGATACCTCCTTGGAAATTTATTGGATAGTGGATGCATTGATGTAGGTATCTATGCCAGAAGGTCTACATAAAATAATAGAAAATGTAGAAAACCTACACACACGGATTTGGGGGGGAAATTAGCCATACCAACTTCAGAAAGCCATATCTGGAGCTACAAGCAACTAAATCAGCCACAAGAGGGCTCGATGGAAAGCTATAAGAGTGAATAATGTGTTGGGATAGGAATTGCTAGTAGATTAAAAGTAGAAATGGCCCAAAAATGAAAAATACAGATGGAATCTGAATTCGGATGAAAAACCAAATATCCTGACTTCAATTTGTCATATCTTAAGCTGCAACCAACAAAATCAAGCTAGCAATATCTCAATGGAAATATATGATAGAGGATAATATTCCAAAATGATCACATGCTATAGCTCGAAACCAGAAATGCCCAGAAACTTATGAAAAATAAAAGGTAACACAAATGGACAGAGGCAATGAGTGTTTTTAAATAGATATCATTTATAAACTATCTAAGGAAGAAAATAATGACTCATGAGTATGTTCAATTTATTTGTGTAACGCTTACATGTGTTTATTTTTTATATGAGAGAAGAGAAATGGAAGGAAAATGAAACGAATAGTGATGAGAACTGAAGATTCTCTCTCTTTCTTTATAAAAAATAACTCATAGCATAGAGAGAGGACTTTTTCCCTTTGTAACAAAAGATGGTACTTTTACTTATGACTAATAAAGAGCATGAGGCATTTTGAAGTTATAAATGTATGCAGGTGCTTCTAGGACTATTCTACACTTGTATTTTTGTTTTATGTTTTCTAGGTATTGATCATATGAACTATTTATTTGTTTAGTATCTATAATCCTTTACTGTTGTGATTTCTTATGGGTGCGTGAATGATGTTAAAGATTTGTTTTTCTGCTATTTGAGATGATTTATGCAATATTATTGTGCTAACATGTCTTTGTTGTCATGAACTTTTTTTGTTGTCTAGATATTACGTTTCACTGTACTCATCTGTTAGCTTTTCTCTCGGGATAGGTTAGAATTATTTAGATTAAATTATTTATCTTTTAGTTGGATTAGCCTTAGAATTAGTTAGAACTCTTTGGGGGGCAGTCTGTTGTCTATCCCCTTTTTATTCTTTTAATTATGAGTGGTAGTGAGGCCCATAAACTTACGGGAAAAGCTACTCCAAACAAGAGTAGGTCTGATTGGGACCTACCATCGGGCGTTTTCCCTCATCTAATTGAACGGGTAATTATGGATTGTCAACAGTTCGTTGTTGGCTCAATCGCTGACAGGCATAAGAAATTTTGTATAGGTTTTCAAAGTTTAGATTTATCTAGTTTCTATGGTTTTTTTGGTCTATTCCAAATTATTCACTAACGCGTTGTAATGTATGGAGACATTGGTTTCGTATTCTTCCATGTTAAAAGAATTTTAACATTGTGTATTCATGTGAGGCACTCGTTTATCTTCCTCCAAGATGATAAAGATGATCTTCACATCTTACATTGGTAGGACATGAAATTCCTTAGGTTATCGATGGTATTTTCATAAGAATTTTTTCTTAAGAGAGTAGGGTTTCTAGTTCATGGCTTTATTAAGGTTTTTTTATTTACTACACACCATTGTGTAGATAGATATTATATTATCGATGGTATTTTCATAAGAATTTTTTCTTAAGAGAGTAGGGTTTCTAGCTCATGGCTTTATTAAGGTTTTTTTATTTACTACACAATGGAGTGTAGATAGATATTATATGTAAGGGTATTTGTGTGGGAAATGATTTCTATTAACAAAGTATTATTTTTAATTTCAAAATTGAGTTGAATATTTGTTAGCCAATTTCAAAAGCTTTGGTA
>SNQJ01S0271641.1:1535-11860 GCA_010110895.2 Picea sitchensis | reverse complement strand
CCAAGCCTTTTTCCTCAGATTTCCCAAGAAAAATATGTCCAACTTTATTCTCCAACTTCATTATATAGAACTCGTCTTATCCATTCATCCAAGAAGTTACATGCATAAGTTACACTTGTCATTGAATAATTAATCATGTATTTATTTATTTATTTATTATTATTATTATTAATTTAACTTTCTATTTTATACCCTTTAAATATTTATTTATTTGTTATTATTTTTGTTTTTTTTGTTGGCGTGCATATATCCTATTGTTGGGGGGTTGAAGACCCAGGTTTCATCTAAGAGTTGACCAACAAAACCCCAAGGCATCAACATATTCAATCTGCAGTCGAGTACCGAAGAAGGACTCACTCGAGACACCATGAGAATCAAAAAGACCATTTAGTATTGTGTTGGATGCAAAGGGACAATGTATAAAAGGAACCTCTCGGGCATAGATGCATTCATTCATTCATAACCCATTAACTCAATACCATGCATAAATAAATAAACAAACAATTATTCATCCCATCACACCATAGATTGCAAAAAGATAGAGCTTCATATTCCATTCCTTAAGTAACACCCCAAGACCGATCCCTAGTTGTAAATGTGATTATGTTTTATAGGATTGCAAGCCAGGTTACTATAGGCCAGAAGGATTATGTGATTATTAGGCTGAAGAGCCTAGATGCTAAAGGCCAGTGAGCCTATTTTTGTGTATGTAAGAATTCATATCATTAATAAAACACACCATTGCGTGTAGACCAACCATGATAAAAGCGTATAGGGGACTAAACTCCATGAGGAAGGGAAAGGGGGGGCTAAGAACCTAGGAAAGGGGCTAAGCTAGAGGGATCATCTCCAAGGGAATATTATAATATTATTCCTAAATACTAAGGTATGGATAAAAATCATGTTATCCTAAGTTCCTATGTGAAGGGAAATGAATTAAAAGTGGAGAGGATCGAGTTCCTTGAGGTCCATGTGTCATTAAGTGAGAATACATTTATATGTGGGGAAAATTAGTCCATTTTCACAATTATTCCCATTCACCATCGCATTCACAATTCTTTCCTTTCACAAATCATTTCCATTCACTCCATCATTCGACCCCAGGACCATGCATGAACTCTTGGAGTTGTACATGGTACCTTCCTGTCATGGGTAGCATACTTGTACCTTAACCAAGAAAACACTATTCCATACCCACGCCAGTACTATTTCTTACCTGAATTTTGTTGCTGCCTTCCCTATAACCTATACCTAGTTGACTTAAGAGATGGATTGAAAATGTGGCTTGTCAAGATCGTGGATTGAAGAGGCGGGTTATCAGGCCCATGAGAAACTCTCTCCAGGTGAGAGAATTGTTGGGAATAGATTTCCTAAGGGAGCCTAACTGTAGCTACAATGCTCTGAGACTTCCTATCTGACCTGTTGTTGAAGTCGTGGAAGGGACGTGGGGTAGCCAAAGGACTATTGAGCAGAGAAGGGGCACACTTCTTGGGGTGGGATAGGAATGTGGGGAATGCGAGACTGTGGGATGTTAGTTTGAGTTGTCACATGACAAATTTTTTTCTTCTATCAAAGTTACATCAACCTAGCTAGGAATCCCTTTCCTCGGGTGTAGTTTAGTCCCAGCTCAAGGGTGACCCACTACTGGGAGTTCTGAGAAACATGGTCTAAGGATGGGAGGATCGTGGAAGTTCTGCATGCAGTTGGTGGTCTTATATCAAAGATAAGTATCAATTGTGTGTTAATTTATATGTTGCATATTTAAACATGCGTTTATTTTATGGTTTTATCCAGTGTATGTTGCATGTGTATTCCTACTATTATTTTTGCATGAATCTATGTATTTGCGGAATATTTGTATGTTTAAAGTTATATATATATATATATATATATGGAATGATTTTTTTTTACGTGGCATAGCCCAACGGTCTAAGGTTGGGGATGCTACACCTTATATTCATGCGCGTACACAATCATAGAGACACATATCATGTACTATCCTCTCTAGTTTCATTCAACCTTCATTACATTCCAATGTGTTATGCTCTATATAATCATTCCTTCATTCATACACCAATCTGAATCTATTATAGACTCATACATGACTCATACAACACTAATACGGAACTAGGACTCCAAACTAGACTTTTTTCTCACTCTCTTGCACTCAAATCTGTATGCTCCTCTTTCTATGGTTCTTTGACGCTTTCTTATCTGTTCCACTCTCTTCAATGATCGCCAAATCCACAAGCTATGTTTGTCCGCATTAAACCCCCAAATTTTCCTAAAGTGTGGCATGCCTAACTAACTTTCCAGCTCATCCATACCTTCACCCATGATCCTTCAAGTCGTTTTTGTACTCAAGTACAAAATATTCCCGAAGATACACTCATATTCCCTACATGCATTCTTCTTGATTCCTTGAACGTAGTGCAAGAATGGGTCGGTGCACATAATATTCCTTGTGTCACTGCTACTTATAATCCTTCCTTTCCCCTCATAGTGTATCTTCATGGGTTTTCATGTAAAATTTACTTATGAGGAGTGCACACAACTTCCCCAAAACCTTGGGTGCCAACAAACCCCCATCACTAATAGTTAGCTCATCCTCGAGACAATAGAGTTGTTGTATCAGTAGATGTTTGGAATGAAGGACGTTGTTGTATCAGTAGATGTTTGGAATGAAGGACCAAATAAAACTAACTAGGGTTTCAATGTGATGCTTGAGTGAGGGAAAATCGTCGATATTGGTTTTGGTTGCAACCGTGCTTGAGTAAGGGAAAATCATCGCTGTGATGGGCATTTAAACCTTAATTATTCCTAAAATGTGCAAAATATTAGTGGAGGTATGACCTATTGCGTCCTCCTTTATTGTATCGAGCTATCTATGCTACCTATTTATTCTAGTGAAAATGACCACTCTAACCATGCACTAAGTCTTATCCTTCAAGAGCATTATGCATGGTTACTGCACACCCCTACTTTTGTGCTAGAGATGTCATATTGTCGCATCTTCCCCTAGAGGGTTGCGACGCTTCTTTACTTGGATATAGTTTCTTAGCCCTTTCCATGGAGGGTCATATGTAATCGTAATTGGGATCAGGGGAATTTTTTGATCACGCAACCGTCGGTTGGGTTCAAAGTTTGGCATGTGCCAACCGTCCACTGGCACGGCTATGGTCAAAGGCACTTGATGGATGGAACTACTTTCTAGTTCAATGCAGTTGGAAATTAGATGGACCTTTCATGTATTGGACTCTTCTTAGATAGCCAACACATTTCACATGAACACATGTATTCTTAGAGATTTACCCCCAGCCTGAACCTTTCCTTTATTAACTCCACTACTTCCATCCATTTGCATTGATGTTCATGATGCACCACCCACCATTGTGTGGGTATTCCTTCCAACACTATGTCGAGGGATTGTATTCAGTGGGTTAAGGGAATATTTTTCATCTAGGCAATGAAGGTGCCCACCAAGTCTATTCCATTGAACCGAGATATGGTATAAGGGTCTATCCCAACCTCACATGTCATAATGGTAATTCATTCACATCTTCTTGTTGAAACCTCATAAAGCTTCTATTGTCATCGCTCCATAGCATCCTATGAATCTGTGTCATATGAGCACATGCTTCTCCAACTTAGCTCACCATCCGTTGTGGGATTGATATAATCTATGAAACATGTATACCTTTTGGGGTTTTGGTCCCAAAATCCTGATGGGACAATAAAATGCAAGGATTTGTGTCCACGATGAATCTCTAATGCATTCCAACTAGGACATGTCACAATATTGATAGTAGAGGTCTACACCCCTAAAAAGAGGTTTATTTCATTTCATTTCATTATTTCTCTAACAAAGTTAAGTGCTAGGGGCCATTTTAGTGAGATACTAAGAGGGTTTTGTGCAGGTTTGAAGAGATTCCAAGTGTTTGTTTGATCATGTAAATATTCTAGCCTTTAACAAAAATATGAATCTTTATTACAAATTTCATTTTTGTATGTGTAATTTTCTCTAAAAAAATTTCATATATATAATTTTTTCCTCTATGTCATGTGTGTCCTCTGTGTCCTCTGTGTTTTCGGTCAAAATTTTCAATGCAATTGATACTCATATTTTGTGTCTTCGTCATCGTGTCATGTGACTTAGGATATAATCCACCCTATGTCATGTAATTTGATAGATGTTTTCATTAATAGAGGTCCATGCATCCTCATTCACGGGATCATTGTACCTATTTCCCTCATTTGGATCTAATCACACACACAAGGTATTCATTTCAAAGGACATATATGTTGTTTCTTCATTAAAATTACATTCTTGTCAAATTCTTGGTCACTTCCAAGTAGTGTGGGTTAGGGATCCGTAATAACTATAATATCAATCACCTCAAAGTCTACTTTATTTTTCACCCCTTCAATATTCACTTCTACTTGCTCCAATTGATTGATAGGATAGATTATGCATTGATTCACCACCCAAGTTGTGTGGGGGACCCACGGGGGCTTAGCTCAATGAACTTGTGACAAAACACGTTCGTTCATAGGATATTAAACACAATCTCTATATTTTCAATCGGACATTGAAAAATCGTCCCCCAAAATCCTTTTGTTCAACTCCGGGATCCTGACATTTTCGGAACGAAATGAAAGTATAGAAATTACAATGAAATACTCATGGAAATTGCTAGAAACAGAGAAATACAATAATACCTGATTTCTATTAACGAAAGAATTGTAAAGAGATCAGAAAAATACGTATGCAAGACTCGCTAGAATGTAGGGTAGCTTTATCTCTAGAAGAGATGGCCAAATACGCCTACTCAAAAGGAATATGGATTACAATGAGGCTCTACCATGATAAATAATGAATTTAAAACCCTAGACATCCAAAAAAAACCTAACCCCTAGGAGATGTCTCAAACATGTGGGCCCCGCTTGGGTAAGTTATTACATCAACATCCCGGGTCAGAATCCTTTTTCATACCTATCTCCTCGCTAGGGACATGATAACCCGCTGAGCAGTATTTCGAGAACCACGTGACACGCCTTCAAAATCTAACTCTATCTATAGTTTGATTTTGCAGCCAAAATGATTGCTTAGGGCCCCAAACGTGTCTGAAGTACAAACAAGATGTGCTAACATGAAAGAATACAAATTCAAGCTGCTTGGATTAGGTGGGAGGCCACTAGTATCCAATTCCAGAAGATGTGTAGGGATTTAGATGGCCTCTGAAGTGTATAACCCATAATTACAAAGAAGTACGTAAGAATGTGTGCAAAACTAATAAGAGGGATCTAGTTGGAATGCGGGTACACCAATATCCACCTATACTCAATCCTCCCCCTTAGAAGCTGTGCTGGTTCCATTATGCTGAGTGCCTAGGGAAGAGGGGAAAGTACCAACCCAAGCTTGTTAGAAAAATGATCATGGAAAGTAACAAAATAAAAAATGCAGAAACAAACACGTAATACACACAATACAAGAGAGTATACATGGCTTACGCGGTTCTCACCCAAAGGGCTACGGCCCACCGCATAAATGTGTCCTTCCTTTATTATTATCCAAAGAAATGAAGGGATACAACCTACAAAGAAACCCGGTTGTAACTTCCTCTTCTTTTCTCTCACGCTCTCCTCTCCTGGAATACAATATTCACCATCATCCATAGCCGCAATACATTTCCCAAACAAAAAAGAGGGTTGCCTCTCTGTGGAAAACCCTAACATAATATTCGTTAGGATCTATGCATCTTTATAATGAACGTCCGTATTTTTATGCAATGAAATTACAATATACTTTTACAGCATTTTTCTGGTCATCAACCCCTCACGGGGCCCGCTTCCTCGGACTCCTCAAGGTAGAGGGGTACCTCCGCGACTCCGCGGGAAGATGTACATAATTTCCTAGGGTAAAATACTGCAGAAGCACCACGTTGAAAGTAAGGACCTCATCAGAAGTATAATCGTGCCCCACAACCAACAAAGCTTGGTATTTACGCCTTGTTAGAGAAGTTGTGCTTCTTGGCTTGAGGAAGATTGTCACAAACCTATTACCGGTGGGTTGAATATGTTCCACCAACCTATGGTCTTTGGGTTGGATGGGGCATTGTTTAGGCACTTTCAGGTGAAGAAACAATATCTTTGTCTCTTCAACAATCTATTTTTTTTTATAGAAGGTGCTGAGGCTGGGTGCTGGTTGTAGTGGTATTCTCGCGGCATCCTGAACGCATCGCGAAGGAGGATAAATTTTGGCAAGATGAGAGATTAGCTTCATGGGTGTTGTTTTTGGTGGAGCAAGAGGTCAAAACTACCTCTATTATTCTCAGAGCCCAATTCTCCCAAAGTAATAATGACACTACGGTTACGACCTGTTAGACACCGCGAGGTTTCCACATATGGTTGGCCCAAAACAACATCGCATACATCAAGAGGGGAAATACCACACTCACCTCATATTTGAAGGGATGTATGCCATAGGAAAAGCGACAATGTTGGATGACCCAAATATCTCTGGCCCCGGGTGTGAAGCCACCTAATGTTGTAAGGATTATGGGTGTGGTGTTGTCGACAAAACCCCAATTGTTTGATCTTAATTCTAGATGAGATGAGAGTTTCTTCTCGCTTCCAAGTATCAACAACAATGAAATGCAATGGGGTCCCCTTTCACCCACATATGTGAATGGAAGAGAAGCTCCCTCTTCGTGATCTAGATCGCCCTTCTGAATAATAGTTGTGGTCGCTGACAAGAGAAGTGGGTTTGCGCCGAAGAATCGCTTTGTTTTCAAATATTTCCCGTTTGGATTATGAATCAGTTCAACTCAGCGGTGTCTTTGACCTCGCCACCAATGACTATTTCCGTTTACATTCCGCTGTTGTGCTAGGTGATTTTGTGGAAGTCACACCACTTCCCTGTAACTTTTGCCTTTACTTTAGTCTTTTGTCCCTTGTCTTGGACCGGTTTCTAGAGGCTATTGGTTAGGGCCATATTTAATGTGCTTTGGTTGTTGCATATTTTCGCACCAATTCCCATTTGTTCAAGTACTAAATTTCTACCTCGATTTTGACAACATATCGATAGGTAGCCCCAATGATGAGATGTTTAGGGAATACATTTTGGTTTGGATGTAACAATGCAAAGCCCCATGGTATTTCAAAACCACATGTCTCTTTGATACCTTAGCTTTGGTGCACAAGGTATGGAGCACTTGAACTCCTCGAATACTATGTTAGGCTCTTCTCTTGCCATAGTGTGGTCCATCTCATGTACTGGTCTTCATAGTTATCAACAAGATAGTATTGTTCTTTGACCACATCCAAAAATAATACCGAGTGGGATCAGACCCATATATTCCATATTCCTTTGTGGAACTTTATCCCAGTAAGTTTCCCACCAATGTTTGACATGGGGGAGAGCCTTGAGGAGTGTGAAGGTGATATTTTCCTGTCAGAAATTTTTTGAATAGAGAAATAACCTTCCAACAAATTTAACCGTTTTTCTAGGGAATTCACATCTATCCGACCTTCAAATATGGGAATATCAAAATTAACTTGTACCTTGAAAGGAGAGGTTCCTACAAAATGGTCGCTTGATGAAGATGTGTCTATTGCTATAGACAAACATTGAAGGATGTGTGAAAAATTCTCCATCACTTCATCCCTCTGTTGTGCAAGAGTTTTCTCAAGAAGCAGGTTAATATAATATTATGCTCCATCGCTTTTCTTTTCTGCTGCCATTGAGGGTTTCTTAGGCGTGCGAGAGTGATTGTCCTCAAGAGAGACCCAACTGGATATACTCATACCTCGTCGAGGACATGCGCTAAAAAAGGATCAATAACAACCAACTCTGATACCACTGATCTAGATTATTTTCGGAATGAAATGAAAGCAGAGAAATTACAATGAAATACTCATGGAAATTTCTAGAAACAAAGGAATACAAAAATACTTGATTTCTATTAATGAAAGAATTGTAAAGAGATTGTAAAAATATAGAGTGAAAGACTTGCTAGAATGGTGCTAGATTTATCTCTGAGAAGAGATGTGATGGCTACGCTCATTCACAAGTATATGATTACAATGAGGCTCTGAAGGCCTTTTTTATGATAAACAAGAATTCTGAAACCCTATACATCCAAAACCCTGACCCTAGGAGATGAAACACCAGAAGTCATGTGGGCCCCATTTGGGTAAGATAGTACATTAACTTTCTCGGGTCGTAACTTTTGCATACGATCTTCATTTTAGGCACGTGATAGCCCGTTGGAAAGGTATTTTCGAGAACTACACATTACTCCATCAAAATCTGACTTTGCCTATAGTTTGACTATGGAAAGCCAAAAAAACACTATTTAGGGCCCCAAAACGGCTCTGGAAGTACAACAAGATGTGTTGACATGAAAACATACAAACTAATCTAGTTGGATTAGGTGGGAGGCCACCAGCATCCACATAGAAGATGTGTAGGGCTTTAGATAGCCCCTAAAGTGTAGAACCCACAATTACAAAGAAGTATAGAAGAATGTGTTGCACTAAAAACTGATAAGAGGAGCTAGTTGGAACAGGTGGGTGGCCACCAATATCCACTTGAATCAATCCTCCCCCCTTAGGAATCAATGGTATTCATTGTGTCGAGTGCCTAGGGAAGAGGGGAAATCGTTTTTTGAATCTGAAGCTTGGTGAGTTGCATACCTTGGTGGAGAAGTTGTTCTTCTTGGTTTGTGGAAGACTGTCACAAACCTATTACTGGAGGGGTTCAATTTGTTCCACCAACCTATGGTATCTTGGTTGGATGGGACATTGTRTACTCACCATTGTAGGTGAAGAAACAATATATTATGCCTCTTTGACAATCTAGTTTTGYTGGATAGAAGGTGTTGAGGTTGCAGTGGTTGTAGTGATCTTTTTTGCATCCTTTGAATAGACTGTGAAGAGGATGAATTTTGTAGTATGAGAGATTATCTTGCGGTGTTTTTTGGTGGAGAAGTACTTGGAACTACCTCTAGTATCCTATAGAGATGACCTCCTAGAGTGAAGCCACCTGATGTTGTATGGTTGCGGGTGTGGTGTTGTCGAAAACACCAACTGTTTGACGACCTTAACTGAGATGAGGTTCTTCTGGCTTCCATTATCAACAATAAAATGCAATGGGGTCTCCTTCACCCAGATATGTGAATGGAAGAGACACTCTACCTCTTCAAGATCTACTGGTTCTTCTATTTGAATTGTTGTGGTCATGATAATAGCAGTGGGGTCTGTGTCAATGATCTGTCTGTTTTTCTGGATCGGATTCTAAATTAGGGTTTGGCTATGTGTCTTTGACCTCATCCACCAATGACGTTTTCGAGCAACATTCAGCAGTGTTGTGCTAGGGGATTTTGTGGAAGTCACACCACTTCCAGTGTCATTCTTCATCCTTACTTTACCCTTTCTATCCTGTGTCTTGGACTGGTTGTCTAGAGGTTGTTGGTTAGGGTCGTCTTTACCATGCTTTGGTTGTTGCAGATTTGTAGACCTAAATTCCCATTTGTTCGGGTGCCTAAATTTCCACTCGATTTTGACAACATATCGATAGGAAACTCCCAATGATGAGATGTTTAGGAAATCCATTTCGGTTTGGATGTACCTATGCAGAGCCCCACGATATTTCAGAACCAGATGTCGCTCGAAGTCTTTGATACCCAGCTTGGTCGCGCAAGGTATGGAAAGTATTTGTGAACTCCGACACTGTTTGGATCTTCTCTTGTCGCAATGTGGTCCATCTCATGTACTGGTCTTCATAATTATCAACATGATAGTATTGTTCTTTGACCACATCCACAAAATAATCCCAAGTGGGCTTAGACCCATATATTCCAGATTCCTTTATGGAAAATCTCCCAATAATTTCCCACCAATATTTGACATGGGGGAGAGCCTTGACGAGTACGAAAGTGATCTTTTCCCTGTCGAAATTTTTTTGAATAGAGAAATAACCTTCTAATAGATTTAACCATTTTTCTAGGGCATCCGCATCTATCTGACCTTCAAAAATGGAATATAAAAATTAACTTGTACCTTGAAGGGAGAGGTTCCTCCAAAATGGTCATTTGATGAAGATGCGCATGTTGCTATCGACGGGCGTTGAAGGATGTGTGCAAAATTCTCCATCATTTCGTCCCTCTGTCACGTGAGAGCTTTCTCAAGAAACAAGTTAATAGAGTCTTCTGCTCCACCATTTTTATTTTCTACCACCATCAGGGGTTTCTTGGGCATGCGAGAGTGATTGTCCTCAAGAGAGACAAACTCGAGACCCAACTGGATATACTCAGACCTCGTGG
>SNQJ01S0271640.1:0-11662 GCA_010110895.2 Picea sitchensis | reverse complement strand
TTATCAACCAATCTTGATGTAGTTGGTCAATTTATTAGATAACATGCAATATCTACTACCTCTTCCCAGAATTTATATTCTATACCTACAACATTGACTTATTTCCTTTTCCAACAATGTCATGTTCATCCTTTCTACAACTCCATTATGTTTAGGTGTACATGGATTTTTATTTTCTCATTCTATTCCAAATTGTTTATATAACTACTCAAAATATTTCCCATATAAGTCTCCTCGATTATTAGTCCTCAATTTTTTTTTTTTTATTCCCTATTTGGTTTTCTACATGAGCTTTAAAATCTTTGATTTTTTTGAAAATCTTAGATTTCTTCTTCATGAAATACAACCATATTTTCCTAGATGAATCATTTATAAAAGAGACCTACTACAAATATTCTCCGAGATATGGAACATGTACAAGTCCAAACACATCACTATGTATTAACTCCATGATCCCTTTTTTTTTATAGTAGCACTAGATGGGAATATCACTTGATTACATTTACCTTAAAAATAATGTTCATATAAATTGAAATCTAAAGAATAATTAGGGATACCTTACACTATACATTTATTATGGAAAGCATGAAATCCCTTTTCTCTAATATGTCCCATTATTTGATGCCAAACAATTGTCTTCTCTATAGGAAGAGAAGGAGTTCTATCATTTTTATTCTTAGGAGAAATGGTACTATTACACCCATCCATAATGGTGATTACCAACAACTTGTATAGAGTTCCAATCCAAACTCCCTTTAAAAACACCATTTCTCCTCGAACCATCTTGTATGTATCCTTTTTAAATATAGTTTGCACACTCACATCACTCATCTTACTCATAATATTAGGTTTCTGGACAAACCTAGAATATGAAGAACATGAGGAAGGGTTTTAACTCATCCATATTTAAGCAACAATTAGGCCCTTCCACATCTTGTGATTTTTTCTATAAAGTCATCTCCCATGAAGACATAACCTCAATTATACTTATTCATATTCACAAAACCACTCCCTCTGAGTAGTCATATTCAAGGTCACACTTGATTTGATTATCCATGCATCGTGATCTAAATGTTTACTTTTATATGTCAAGTAGACGTCCCAATATTCCTCTAAGGAGGCCTTCCATTATGTGGAAGGAGAATAATTAGATCCCTTTCTTTTATCAACATTTTTTATCTACAATATTTCTTATAATTCTCAACTTGATCACATTTCAACCATTTCCTTATATATTGTCCTATAGATTTAGATATACCTTCAGATTTCAATTTTCTCCTTGAGGAATTATCTTTATTTCCATTAGTGGGGTAGCCTCTCACAAATAAGGAATCCTTGGTCTGTTTATCCACAATTGTATACCTCATTTATTATAATAATTGTTATAGAATATTTTTCCACACTCCATGCATATTTCTTTGATGGCCTTCCCTTTCCCTCTGCAGACTCAAATTCCAAATTTTGCTCATTTCAGAGACAAAAATTCAAAATTTTGTATATATACGCAAGCCACAGTTAGACAACTAGAATATACGCAGTTCACTCCATTAAAACCCGCGTACATTGGGTTTTGTGCTCAAAAATTAAAAAATATGTCTGGTTTCCTTTCCATGTCACGAGATCCATGATCCTTGACCTTCCACATACTGGAAACGCTCTGACTCGACCCTTCAATTCCATTTGAAGGCTATAAATTGAGCCATATACAAGCCTAGAAGGAAGAATCATAAAGATCAAAGACACTCTAGAGAAATTTCATTTCATATTGAGTCTACATCCCTTTATCCTTGAAATTCTGAACATCTTTTGTTCATCCCCCCGAGCTCTTCCTATCTTGAGAAGGATAAACTTAGTTACTCCTATTACTTGTGAACTTGCCTTTGTGGAGTATTGAAGTGGTGAAGGCCCAAGTGGAGGGACTTGGTTTCTCGGTTCCGATATGTGTCATTACATAAGTTTTTCACCTATGTACTTATGTTGATTACATTAATAGAAATACTCTTTTCTCATCCAATTATATGTTGCAAATATTTGTATTACTTTCCATGGGAATATTTGTTATACATGTTAGTGGATTATGCTAGTTTATATGCTAATGTTTTATACAATTTACATATCCTTGTGTATCTTGGTTGTTGAGAACAAGTTGCAAGTATCAAGTGTTAGATCGTGATCTCAACTATGGTCTTCTTCGGATGACCGGACGAGGTAGGATTCTATCCTTCCTTTGTTAGAATTTCCATTTTTTTAGCATACTTGATATTAGAGTTGATTTCTGGGTGTCAGTCTATTTGTTGTAATTTACCCGAAGCCATAGAGAGAATTTCCTCGTAACAAAATTAGTGAATCCAATGGGGAAATCTCCCTTTTGGGGTTATTTGGTGATTTTTCTCCTTCATTACTCTCTATTTTCCTGAATTTATGTGTCGAATGTTGCTTGACAACCTCTATTTTGATTTGTATCTAAGTTTTTTGGCCTAACCCTTTCCCAATCAATGTCTTTCTTTGCATACACGGGTTTTCTCTTGACAGTCGCATACATATGCATGTTGTATGTGCTTAGGGAGCGTACATATGCTTGTGTTCCCTTAACAGTCTCATACATTATTTTCTAAGTCTTTTTGGCTAGGTTTAGTGTTTTTTGGGTGATTTTTGTTGGTTGTTGAGACTTCTTGAGTCCCTGTCCTGATTGTTGAGTGCCTACAGAGTGATAGGAAGTTGTGTCATTGTTAATTTTTTTGGGCGAACCCATTTCTTGTCATTTTTCTCATTTGTTTTCCTTGTATTCTAGTCTGGATAGTCGCTTCTTGTTGTTCTGCTTGGCTTGTCTTCTTGTGCTTACAGTAAGGTCTGCCTAAGAGGTTGTTTATTCAGTCCTTGCATTTTCATTTCATTATATTGAAAATACATTTTAATTTTGCTTTGTTGCATTTTATTTAGGGAATTTGCACTTTTGTCTTTATTACATTAGTTTTGGCATGATAGGAAATATTTCACTTCATTGAAATTGAAGAGATTGCATCCTCGGAACAACATTTAGAAGTATACCATTTCCTTGAAAATCAAGACTAGTACTTAGCAATGTTGTTACATTTGCTTCTTTTTTATACACGTTGAGTCATAACACCATCAATTTCATGATCACACCTCTTGAGTAAGCAGAAGTCACTAAAATTAACGTTGAATAGTTGAAATTTATTAGAAACGATTTTATTTTTTAGAGTATACAAAAAATATTAGGATTTAGGGCCTTGGAATAGGATTTTGTGAGTAAACTTCTCCAAGAATATAAAACTCAACATATGTGTCTAATTAGGGAGTGGTGAAACCCATTGTATTATCAGTGTCCTTGAGAGGCTCCGCTCACACCGGAGTTTAGCATGAGGTCACACGAATTTGGTTGCAGAGATAGCCCTCTAATACCTTCCTAGCGTCAAAGATATTTCTAGGGTTTGATTCGTATTTGGGGGTTTCTCTACTGCCTTTACCTCCTTGAGAGGTCATTCTTTCAAGACTTTGAGATTTTCTACCCTACACATATGGTGGACTAGACTTTCTACTATTCACCTGAGCATTGGTTATATCGTGGTGACCATATTTTCTTGACCTGGGTATCCACATAGATTGCTTGGAGGGGTTATTCTACAGGTACCCCGAGTCGGATAGGGATCAAACACCACAAAAAAATTCATGGAATATTTTATCTACGGAGGATTCTAACCCAATGCATTTTGAATACCACGAGGGTCCTTATAAATGATTATGCTATCTCCTCTCTATTGTTTGAGAGTCTCATTTCCTCTTGGGAGAGGCATACCTTCCTTAATTCAGGAGGTCCCTTCAACCATCATATATTGTTTGTGTGCATTGGCCTTTAGTTTTATTCAAGGGTGTTATCTTTGTTTATTAGGTGGCCTTAATATTTTTTTTGTTGTTGCGATTTCTAAGTCATCATGGAGCAAGACCAACCTCCTCACCGATCTTGCCATCTTTTGAGTTAGGTACCATAGTTTGGTCTGTTACCGAAGCTGCCTCCTAAAAGGCGTAGAGTTAATAAACGTGGTACATATATCTCTGTCGCTCAGACTCACGAACATTATACCATGGGTAGTGAGTCAGATATGAATTTTTCAGAAATCCCTTCGACTCCAGCCTCTGTTATGGCTAGTGGAGTCCCCTTGACTCCCTTACCATAGATTGTTTGGATTCCAGAGAATCCTTCACTTAATACTACCCAACCCATGGTATCTACTCAATCCATGGAGATGAATCATTTTGTATTCCAGGGTATTACACCTAATCATAGTACTCAGTCAGTGCCTTGGCCTTCTAATCCTTTCTCTTTTGGTATGCTATATATGACTTCACACTTTTCATCCTTCGTTTCGACGTCTAATGTAAATCCTAGTTGTGGTCTGAGGGCATGACACCTCCTTATACTACTTTCACGTTTGGTGGGGGTCGTATCCCTCAACCAAATCCCATAGTAGGAAGTTGGAATCCTCCTTCCCCCGGACTAAATCCTAGCTACAATCCTCCATGGTGGAATGCACATATGGGAAATGTTTCTACTTCACATATCTCATCCTTCTATCCATAATCCGAAATACCTTTTCCAACAAATGCTTCTTTTATGGAAAATACTCCTCCAACCTCTGATATTACATCAGGGTGGAACCCATTCTTTAATCTAGGAAACCCCTTGCACAGATTTCCTTCATTGGGGAGAAATGGATATCCTCACATGGATAATCCATATCATATTTCTTTCTCCTCGCAAGTATTCCCATATGGGATGATACCTTCACATACTTTCATGTCACCAACCTATTCTATTCATGTTGGGGATTCGTCACCATCTGTTGCAAGTCATGATGGGGGAAAGCAACCAACCACTGCAAGTCATGATGGGGACACAACTGTAGTCACTACTAGTCATAGTGGAAAGACATCACCAAGCTATGCAATTCATATTGGAGGTCAACTACTATCCTCTGCAAGTCATGCTAGGAGCATGTCACCAGCCATTACAAGGCATGTTGGGGGAATTAACATGATTGAGAAGCCTATACAGATAGGACATAAGTCTAAGTTCCTTTGTAGACTTTGCAAAGGAGATCACCTAACTCATTTTTTCCCTACTATTTCCATGGCACGAGAAGCGTGGTCCTTATCTGATGGCCCTTATAGTTATGAGTTGTCTTTGGTTTCCCAACAATCTAATCAATCTTTGGTTTATGAAGCAATCACGCCGATGCAATCTTCCACTGACACCAATCTTGTTTTAGGGGGTGATGCGTCTCTTGACCATGTTGTATGGTATCCTATTAAACCAACGGTTGAGGAAGTGGTCATGCCAATACAATCTTTGGCCAATCCCACTCTTCTCTTGGAGAGTGACAAGTCTAAGGAAGTGACATTTCAGATGAAATATTCAGTCAATCCTACTCTTCTTTTGGGGAGTGATGTGTCTTTCGACCATGTCCTTAGTATTTCTAGTTCAATACCTTATGAACAAGGGGGAATTCCACTCTCTCTGAGTACGCTCCCTCCAAGTCCTAGGATGGTTTCCTTTGATTGGAATGATCTTATACAACCTCTCCTTCCTTCTTTTGTACACTTCCAGATAATGGATTGAGTTAATAAAATAGGTGTTCATCGATGTATTGTAGATGAAGGATCCTTTGAAAGTATTTTATCCTCCTCGGCTTAGAAAGATTTTTGTTCTCCCAATATTGTGTCAACTACTCGTAATCTGGCATTTCCTCTTGATTATTATCTTGTTGTTTGTGAGATCTCGAGCCCTGATATTTGTGAGTTGTTGAGCCCTGGTTTCATGGATGTTGAGTTTCCTTCAGATGAGGCTATCCTTGAAGCTATGATTTTGGATTTTAGACCTCTTCCTGAAATGGAAACTTTACAAGTTGATTACAAAAGAATCCCTCGGCTTGAGCCTAGAAATGGAATCTACCTGGGGAACTACTATTCATAAGTCGGAAGGTTGTGCGGTCCTATGTACATATTTTACTTTTATTTTTTCTTGTTTTCAAGTTCTGTATCCCTTAACACACGTTTTATCAGAGGTTTCTATATTGGAATTATTAACTGCTATGTAAGTGATTTTGGTCTTATATACAAGACTTTGGAGACATTTTATTTGGTTTGTTTCTTTATGTTGATCCGTTGTGACAGGTAATGGTCTAAAAATTGGCATATAGGTTATATTTTCTCCTTCATGCATTTTTTTCATTATCCATTTCTTGATTCTTTTGTCCTTAGGATTGACCGCACTGAGTTGCAATACAAAACCTTATTTGTTGTTTAGAATTTTTGTAATTCACGTGGTAGAGCCTACCTTCCATGGGTGTCCTAGCATAGACCCCCTTTGCATTTTGGCGCCCATGCTATAAGTTTTCTATTATGTTCGGGAGTTTTGTTTAGCCCCACCATGAAATTGCATTTGAACTTCATTCTTCTTACTCAATATCATTCTGACCACTACCTATGGGACTCCCTCCATTATGTGTTGCTCAAAAGAACATCCTAGAGTCTTATTTAAGCTCTTTTTTTACTCCTTAAAATGAAAATATTTCCGAGTGAGCTTCTCTCTTTTACACTCATTAAATGGATTTGAAAGGAAGTCTATTTCAGTGTAATTTTAACCCTTTTCCGGACCAAATAGACTAATTATGAAAAATGAATACTATAGTCACCATTGGCTAGAAGAGTTCTCCTTGGTATTTTTTTATGCTTTTTCGGGCCCAGGGACTAAATCTATGAAAAAGGACGCTACTGTAAGTTTCGGGTGTCAGGTTATAATTGCATCCCATTATCATACTTGTATTGTTGAGCCTAATGTCGAATCCCACGTTCTCATTATAAGCCTCTTTCCCCAACAATTCTCAGCATTAACCAAGCAATGCCTTCCATATATCCTTTTTAGCTCAACACCCTTTACCCGAAGAGGAAACATTCCCCTAAGTTTCCATGTCTCACATGTGTTCCTTTGCATTGAGCATAGGTATGTTCCACTGCTTGGAACTAGTTTCTTACTTGCAACACTCATTTCCTCTCTTGTATCAAGCATTTCTTTGACTATGAAAAAACAAAAAAAAATATGGGTGTGAAAAGAATATTATCTCCTATGGGCAATAGTCCTGTCTCCTTTTAACAAAGCATAAATTATTGAGTCCATTCATCCTATATTTGAGCTTAGCATGATCTTAGGAAGATGAACTCGTTACTTAGAGTCTACTCCTCCGACTAGTTACTCTTCCAGTAGCTATGGAGATTTTTTTTATGCCTCTTGCATCACAAACGTTGGTCAATGATCAATATTAAATCTATTCTGCTTGGGTCATCCATCCATCTCATGCTCTTGTTCAAAGGAAGTCTAAGTCTATGTTGGCAATTCCTCATAATTCTTGAATTTGCATGTCGGTCATCCCCTTACAAGTGAATCTCATAATCACATGAAGTTGTTGTCCTACCTAACACCATTGCACTACTTTTATCATTGGTAGGTGACCTTGAACCCAATAGATGGTATCTCTCCATTGGTCCCTGAATGGGGGGTTTTTCTTGTGTTTGACAACAAGAAATATATTCACACATTGGGACTTGTGCAATGTATTGGATTCCATTAGACCCTATTGATGGTTTCCTCCCCTTTGTCAACATTTCTCATCATTGGCTGCTAATCAAAGGGTCTCTTTTGTATACTACTTGCATCTGGTGCACGCAAGAGACACACATGGTTATTGGTTCATGAACATCCTATTCATCCAAGTCCTTCCTAATCATCAAGATATTTCTTAGTACCTCGTGTTGGAGGATGAGAGATGATTTAATGATCTCCTTTCAGTGGGTCTCCTTCCATCGACTTCAACTCATCTAACCTAGAATTGATATCTAGAGTCACAAGAGTACCTAGAGTCTTGCATTCATTAGTCGCAGGTTCTCCTGCCATTGAAAGTTGGGAATACATCAATGTCTCCTGATCGATGGATTCTTCAAGTGTTTTACCTCAACACCTTTATTCACTCTTGTTGAATGCACTCGGTGCCTTGAAACCTACTTTAATTATCAGTGGGTTGTCTCACATTTGTTAACCGTATACCTCAATGATTGGTAATCAAACAAAGTCTCATTGTGTTAGAATTCAACTCCTTTATTCATATGATGTGGACTTTCACCTTTTACAGATAGTGTAGAAGACCTCCAATTCACAGTAGAAACATCCCATATCTATTGTTGTCTTTCATCGGACAAATGCCTATATGGCTTCAGTGATCATGGAATATCAGATTGTACTCCATTGTATACTTATATCTTCAGTTGATTTTGAGACTGGACTCCACTGTGTCTTTTTCATAACTATGAAATCCTATGGAATATGACTACTTTGTATTGCCTATTCATGGCCATGAACAACTATTTGTTATATATCCACATGGATCTGCAGTGTAATCCATATTGGCAACCATGTGTACAAAGTCAATATGAGTTGTAATATTATCACAGGTGATTGGTTCTTTCAGTTGGGTCCTCACTACTCCATTTCTGGGAATTATAATGTATTTCGGCCATCGCAATTATTCCTCTGACATCACACATTAGGGGGCATATGTTATAGAAATTATTTCCACACTCCATGCATCTTGCTTTGACGGCCTTCCCTTTCCCTCTGCAGACTCAACTTCTGCATTTTTCTCATTTTAGAGACAAATATTCAAAATTTTGTACATATACGCGAGCCACAATTAGACAGTTAGCGTATACATAGGTTTCTCCATTACATCCTACATACATTGGGTTTTGTGCTAAAAAATAAAAAATCTGTTGGGTTTTCACACCATGTCACGAGATCCATGATCCTTGACCTTCGACATACTAGAAACACCTCGACTTGACCCTTCAAGTCCATTTGAAGGCTATAAATTGATCCACATACAATCCTGGAAGGAAAAATCATAGAGAGAAACGACACTATGGAGAAATTTCACTTCATATTGAATCTACATCCCTTTGTCCTTTAAAGTATAAAATTTTTTTATTCATCCCCCCAAGTTGTTCATATCTTGAGAAGGAGAAACTCAATTACTCCTACTACTTGTGAGCTTGCCTTTGTGTAGGATTGAAGTGGTGAAGGCCCAGGTGGAGGGACTTGGCTTCTCAGTTTCGATATGTGTCGTTACAAAATTTTATCACCTATGTACAGGGATAATTTTAAGGATGGAAATTTATTTTAAAATGTAGAAACCTTGGCGAATCTTACCAATCCTTCATATTCCAACTATAAATGTTTGGCGATATTTTTGTAAAAATATTCAAATTTCTAAGGATTTTCTATAGTTTTTATAAAATTCTGGTGATTTTTTAGTTAAAATAATTGTATCCTATAGAATTTGGGCGAATCATTTTTAAAATAGTGAATCTCTTTTTTGAAAAAAACATGGAAAATTAGCCATGAGCGAAATTTAGCCCCTAAAATCATCCCTGCCTATGTACTTTTGTTGATTACATTAATAGAAATACTCTTTTCACATCCAATTATATGTTGCAAATATTTGTATTAATTTCCATGGGCATATTTGTTATACATGTTAGTGGATTATGCTAGTTTATATGTTAATGTTTTATACAATTTCCATATGCTTGTGTATCTTGGTTGTTGAGAACAAGTTGCAGGTATCAAGTGTTGGATCATGAGCTCAGTTGTGGTCTTCTTCATACTTCTAGACGAGGTAGGCTTCTATCCTTCCTTTGTTCGCATTTCCATTTGTCTAGCATACTTGAGATTAGAGTTGATTTATGGGTGTCGTTCTATTTGTTGTGGTTTACCCCAAGCTAGAGATAATTTCCTTGTAACAATAATAGGGATGTAACCACATTGTCAAGATTTAATGTGGTTGTATTACTCCCAATAGCTAAAAATTCTTCTTTAGAAATTTTAATATCAATGGACAAAAATTGACTTACCACAATGTTAAAGGTATTGAGATGCCCTGTCATGGAGTCATCATCATTCATCCTTAGGAGGTACAACTTCTTTCGAGGAAAAAATTGTTTACTAGAGGCTTAAACTGATACAATTCCCTTAGCTTATCCCATATTGTCTTGGATGCAACTTCTCTTGAGACATTAAGTAACAATGAATATGAAAGTTATAAACACATTGTACTCTTGGCCTTCGTATCTAAATTCGTTTAGTATGCCATAGCCATACCCATAGGTATAGTACCAGGATTTTCAATGATCCATTATTATTTATCTACAAGAAGGTCATCCATATTGAGCATCCATAGCTGAAAGATTTGACTGTTAAATTTATCATTATTGATTCTAGAACTACTTGTCATTATGTTTCACATGATAATCAATACCATCGATCTCCCACTAAAACCAAGTTTATCACAAACCCAAGATAAACTTTCTCTACCAAGAATGAGCTTAACTCTAGCAACAAAGGCATCCCCATGAAGCCAGTAACCTCACTCTAATACCAAATGAAAGTTTTAAACCTATATAAGTGAAGTAATTCATTTAAATTATTAAGCATAATATAAAGAACAACAATGGCACAAACACAACACACATAGATTTACCCTAGAAACCCTTAACCAAGAAAACTAGCTTAACATGGAGCCACACCTCTATTTTCTTCAATATATTAACTTGACCATTTACATTACAATATTTAGGTATTTTGTAGCATTTGAAGCCCTAATCTATTAATCCATATTAAATTACAATCTTAATCCCTTAACATGGATTAGATTACAATGGGATGAAAATCCATAGGCTGAAAAAACACAAAAACAAGCCAAAATATGGATCAAAAGGGACCTGATTATTTTTTCTAGGGTGTTTCTCCAAACCTCGACAAGGATGGGCTAATGACCCCCTTGTTCTCTCCCCCTCACTAATGTGGTTACGCTATTTTCATCTAGTGCTATCCATATGCAAAGAATATAACACATCTCAAACACAACTCTGTCAATGTATCTAGCGATGTTGTTTTTTGACAAGCCAGGTATGGGTAGAATTTGTAACTGCACATTTTATTTATTCATTAACATGAAGCTCAATAAATATGCAATGCATGATTTGTGGTATTATCCAACGAGTGACTCTTCCTATCACCTACGACTCTTCATATTTCTCCTAATGATATTTACAATGATATTGATACAAGTAACACAATCCCAAAAATTATGTATCAAACATTTATGATTGATGGGAAAATTAAGTCATTTGAAAATTTCAAAGTGATATGCAAAGGGTGAAACTAAAGTGCATTGCTTTTTGGATAAATCTTCTTTTGAATTAAAATCTAATGTCCAACATTTCAAGTACATACCTTGAGAAACCATGAATAATGGCTCATTTCTAAAAATTACGTTTTGGTCTTCCTTAAATTGAAATGGAGAGGCAATGTAGTCTCATTCGCATAGTAAGAAATACATTTTCCCATTTATGAGGGGTATCGATATTTATCTATCCATTGATCTATTACGTAGTGATTTTTACAAAGCCCCATAAAATTTCCCATCAATATACATTTCAAGAAGAATAAGGATTTTTTCTTAGGGGCAATGATTGTGACACCATTTTTTCTAGGAATCTAGTCTCTTAACAAAACATATATGTCAACTCATTT
>SNQJ01S0271639.1:0-11662 GCA_010110895.2 Picea sitchensis | reverse complement strand
GACAAAGTGAATTGAATAAGGAAGTACATGTAGGCCCTGAAGATAATTAAAGAAAAGAATTACAAAATAAGAAAGTGTCAGGTCAGCCCTAGTGTTAAAAGGAAGTGACATAAATGGTATAAATAAATATCATTATAAATTCATTTGAAATACAAGTCGAATTTCAGAGGAAATCATAAGTAAAGAAGGTCGGATTTCAAGGGAGGATGAAGTCTTTTGGTGATGTGTTCTAAGGTGTTCAGGGTAAAACAATCATAACTTCTTCATAGAGAATCCAAATGATGTGGGACCAATTTCATTGGAAAGCATACATATTGTAGTTTCTTGTGTGCAAGTTTCAGAATGTGATGTTAAATATTGAGCGCAGGGAATTATGTACATGTTCGATCTCATGAATAAACCATAATTGAATAAGGTCTACCATTCTTTCTATAAATTCCTTTTGGGGAGGATTCAAGGAGTGAAACTTGGAGAAGTTTCAGAAAATACATTGAGTAATATTATCTATAGGATCAGAGTATTCCAAGAATTGAAGAATTTCAGAAATTGAAGAGTTCTCATGAAGCATTATCAGGTTCTATGTGATGGTTGGTTGATGGTGATGATTTAATGTAAAGTTTTATTATCTCTCATATATTCTTGGGTGGAAGGAAGGGGGAAGGATGGAGAGTTAAACCCTCTATTGATATTGGAGGATTGTATCTTCCTCTTGGAGGTTTATCCCTCCCTTTACATTTGGAAGTTGTAGCTACTTTTGGAAGTCATTACTTCCCTTGAATAATAACTATTGATTATTTCTCATATATTGTGCATGGTGTAATGTGGTGTATTGGTGTAACTCTTATATTATTGTTCATTGCTCATTGGATATAATTGAATGGTTTAAGTATCAGTTGAAAAAGGTTTTAAATTGTACTTGATATTGATTAAGCCCCCTCTCAGTATCAACAGGTCAGACAAAGTGTTAAGAATTGTTAGAATCTATTTTGCTGTGTAACTCAGACATTTCCGAAAACTTGTGCTAGACTGCGTTTTTTAATTTAATGCCGGAACTGTGTTGATTTAGCTCACGATTTGTTGTTGAGGAGTAGCCACGACCCGTTGGGGGGCCCACCAGTGGTCTAGGTGAATACTTGGATAGATAGATTTCATATTTCAATTGTGCAATTATCATTTCCTTCATTTCCTATTATATGTGTTTTTTTCATTTTAAATACTGTGTGTTTGTTGTTCATAATTTAATTGTTTAAATTTCCTTTTGTAGGTTGCTTGTAGGATATAGTTGTTAATATTTTGTGTCTTTTAATTGTTAGTGAATGGATTGCAAGCTACTAACCTTGTTGTGTGTTAAATGTTAAGGTGGATTTCTGTAGGTTAAAACAAAGTAGTTAGAACAAAGTATTAGTTTAACACAAAGTACAAAGTTTCTTTGACAAGTTTCGATGGATTAATATTTGTGAGTTTTGTTAATTTAATTCTTAGTTTTAGTCATGCTTTCCTGGATCTAGTTTTCTTATCAATTTTGTTGTAGTATGCTAAGGTAGAAGTAGAATTTGAATTATGTTTTTATAAGCATTTTAATGTGCAATCTGAGTTTTTAATAATAGGATTGGCTTGGTTTAATTTATGAAATTTCCATTCTAGATTTAAATTGCAATTTTAATTAGAAGTTTGAGTTTGAATTGAGATTTTAATTACGAGTTTCTAATCATGTGAATTTGATAAGGTTAGCATAAGAGTGCATTTGGAATTAAGTAGAATAATATTTTCTTATTATTGATGATTAATGCATAAATTGAGATCTCACATGGATTTTCAGGATAGTTGATATTTCTTCTATGATGGCTAAGCTCTCATTAGCTTGCTTGATTCATACTTTTCATTTCTCCATAGAAGGTAATATTGAATTTATTCCTCTTGATCTATCACTAATCGTTAGATGCCATTGTGATGCCATAAGGCACCGAAGACATAATCATCATATTTGAAGTTTCTTGTTATTGTAGATTAAGAATAATTTTTAATTAATCTCTGAATACTGTCATGATGCTTTTGATTACGTAGATTAAGATTTCCCTTTGTAGATTAGAAATGATTATGAGTTTTATCTTAAGAATATAGTTTACTTGCTGAATAGTTTTGATTAGTGTACTTGCTGAATGGTTTTGATAGGTTTACTTGCTGAATGAGTGAGTTGTTTGATTGCTTACTTGCTTACTTGTTGTTTCTCATTAAGTTGAAAAGATTGAATAGATTACTTGTTGTTGCTCATTATATTAAATATGTCAACTTGTCCAAAGTAGGGTTTTCATTTGTTTCTTTAGGAACAATCCATCGATCTATTGTTTAAAAGTTGCTTAGAGTAAATAGTTCAAAGTTCTTAATAGGGTTTGCTCATTGATAGTATTTTCTTAAGTATATTAACCCTTAGATAGACCATCTCCTGAGTTAGATCATACTTCCTCTAACTTTTCTTCCTTGGCACATATAGTGCTAAAACTCTAAGTTTACTTACCCTGGGTTGACAATTTAATTGAGGGATTTAGTGCATATAGAACATCGAAAAATTTTGGCGTCGTTGTTGGGGAGTTGTTTTAAGGTAGGAAATAATTAGGAGATAGATCCTTTCTTAACCTTAGCATTAGTTTGGTGATGGGGGAACTTTAAGATGAGAGGTAATAACTTGCGCATCTGTTATAATAGGTTCCCCCAAACCCAATGGTAGTTTTTCTTTTTTGTTTGCTTTCATGAACATACCTAGGGACCCAAAGGGAAAATACATTAAAACCAAATCATACCTTTCGACCAAGACTCCTTCCGACCTTTTCAGGGGAAGAAACATTCCACTCATAAACTCTGCAGACCGGTACCAAAAAATAGGAGCTAGCTTAACCCAAAGAACTAAAGCGGTCTCTGAAGAGATTGAAACAAGGAGCACTATAGAACATAAAATTGAAGCATCAATAATAGTGGGACAGGAGGAAAAACCACTTGAGCCTTCCATAGAACCAACCAACACAACCTTTGTTTGTTTACCACCATCAAGAGACCCTAAATTTGTAGACATCATAGACCCTGAAAAAATGAATACTTTGTTTGGTAGTTTAGCCAATATAATTGTTTCTCAAATTGACACAGAAACTTTGGCTCCAATAATCTCAACCAACTCGAGTAGAGTCCCAAACATCCAAGCAGTCAGAAGACCTTCCCATTAGAGGGATACCTTTCTTAGACAAGAACCTTGGGATACTTTGTTATCTTCAAGGATAAAACCATCTTGGTACTCTCTTTTTGGAAACCAAACCAGTATGAATGATCAGGAGGATCACAACAATGTAAGACACGAGAACGGAGAAGAAGCTGGAAAACAAACCGAAACTACCTTCAAGTTTCCGATTTTGGACACCACACAGAACGTCAATATGAAAAATATTCCCCTCTCAACACTGCCCACCTTTTACGGTAAAAGCAGTGAAAACCCGGATACCTTCCTATTTGAGTTCGACATCTTGTGTAGGACCTACAACTACTTACAAGATGCCCAGAAACTAAAAGTCTTTCCTGCCACCCTCAAGGACTCTAAACTAAGATGGTTGACGCAGACCCCCAACCCTCAGGCCGAAGTCCACTCACAGGATCATTCTTTGTTTCCTTCGAGCCAGATTGGATCTTTCAATTCCCTGCTAGAATCTCCTTCTAATCGATCCACAGGTCCTTCGGAAGATCCCCTGTGAAAAATGCACTAGGCGCGAGCTCCTTCCTCCCCAAGAGACTACAACGCTATGACTAAGGCTTGATTCCAAAGGAACTTGTCACAACTCGCAATCTCGCGAGTTCGTGAGTCAAAACTCCCGTCTCTTTCTTCCCAAATTCACGATACCCGAAATGCCGATACGGGTACGGATCCCTTATGTCAGCCCCCTCCACGCACGACCGTCGGCTAGGATTATCACTAGCACCCCTCGCTACTCGCCACTTCACGAGTTGTAGCGTTGAACTCACGTGCTCTCATCTTGTGAATTCCTGAGATGCGATAAGTCAACGAAGTGTTGACTCCTTCCACTATATGATGCGTGTCTGCCTGTCTATCACATAGGCCCACAACGTGGTTCTGCCACGTGTCCCTCATGCTCAACTTCGCACTTCTCGACTTCACACCCCAAGTGATGCCTCCTTTGTATCCCAACACCCGAAGTGTCGAGATCCCAAACTCCTCGCTACTCTCTGTCACAAATCGCGACTTCACGACTTCTCCTTTCGAGTCTATCGACTCTCCAACTGTCGAACCCCGAAATATCGATTTTCTGAAACGGTTGATGGTGCCCTTTCCCTGTACTTATATCGCGTCTTGTGATTTCAGGGATCTCAGGACAAAAGTCTCAACCTCCTATCCTTTGAAATGTCGAAATGCCGAATTTCAACATACTTCACCAATAATTGGCCCCACACAAATCTTTCACCCCTTCGGGACTTTTCACTTCACAATTTCGTGAATCTTGAAGCAAGGGTTTTGACCCTTCAACTCATGAATCCACGAAATGAGATTACACGAGTGATCCAATGGTCCTTGTCGACTTGGATCTCACGGTTCGATTTCTCTCGAGCTTGCACTTGAAGAATGCTTTCCGTAACTCCCCTGCTCCTCTATAAGATCTGACGGCCCTCAGGACTTTGCAAATTCTCCACAGAGAATTCCGACCATCCAATTCCTCCTTGAGGACTCCTGCGAAATGGAACATATATTCTTTCACGAAACTTGTCCACCTGCAAAAAATGTCGCTACGCCTCCTTTCAACACTTCAAGGCACTAACTCTTCTGAGCTTTTACCACAAACTCGAGTCTTCAAAAAGACTCCTGCACGCATTCCTTGCAGCAACCCTTCAAATTCTTCCAAGTATTTGAATTATTAGACTCTACTCACTCTCTTTGCCACAACAGTTCTTCGACAACTCCCTCAGGTTGCAACCCCTAAGACTCTACTCAGCCCGCGCACACTTTTCATGGCTCCTGTGCTTAATTTTCACTTTTGCGAGAATGAGAACAATGTTATCCCTCTTGAGATTTTAGAGACAAACTCTGATTTCTGTCAACGCACACCTTGCAGACAATTTCGTTGCACTCCTTGCAGGAAAACTCTTGCTCAGACAGAGAAACAATTGAAACTCATTCCTTACTCTCCCTCTCTTTAGATTTCAGACATTAAATATGAAATCATACATTCACGCATCAAAGAAAATGCATAACAGAGAGTAAAAAGAATATATCAATCATCATGTACAAACACAGAAAGCAATTGAACACCATGAGTCTGAACTAAAGATCTTTGTATTAATCCAGAACTTTTGTACACGGGTTTTTACTTTACACAGCTCTCTACTTCTGGTCTCCTATGCTCTCTTCGATTGATAATGTTACAATGATACAATATGAGTTTGTCTATAGTCATTTTTCCCTCCGCTCCTAAAACTGTCTAATCTAGAATTTAATTCTACCTACTTACATTTACTATCACAAATTCCTCTTAATCCTTCAGACGAGAGCGGGACGCTCAAGGTATGATTATAATCACCAGTACGCCCTTTCTTAACTACTTCACTTAAGTTTGGCACATCCCACTTCAAAACGATTTAAACACTTTTGAACATGTGCCAAAATGCGTTAGCATTGTCTCGCGCTCGCTTGCTGCTGACGATGCTCCTACATCATACTCCCTCACTTGAAAATTTTCATGGACTCCTGTCCATGAACTCTTGCACAGTCTGTCCATGCTTCTAGATTTTGGCTTCATTTTCCCAGCTGGCATCTTCAACTGGATGTCCCTTCCACTTGACCAAGTATTCAAAATATTCTTTTCTCCTGATCCTCTTACTAACTCTTTTGTCTAGTATCCTTTCCATATGTGGTTTCTCTGCAACTGGCATATGTTTTGTCCAGTGAACCTCTGGTTTTTCATCACTTATTCCTACTTTGAATTTTTATGGGTACAAATCTGAGATGTTGAATATCAGAGAAATTTTGATCCCATAAGGTAATTCAATCTCATAAGCATTTGCCCCAAATTTCTTCAAGACCTTACATGGTCTAATTTTCTTCATTTTCAGTTTATTGTATGTTCCTCTTGGGAACCTTTCCTTCCTTAAGTGTGCAAGAATCAAATCACCAAATTCGAACTTAAGTTCTCTCCTGTGTTGATCTGCTCTTCGCTTATATTCTTGGCTCGAGTTTTTCAATCACTCCCTAACTTGGTTATGAAGCTCCTTCATCGCTTCTGTGAAATCCTTTGCACTAACACTTGTTATCTCATCCTGTTCTGAATCCATCAGTTCATAAATTCCTCTTGGATGTGTCCCATAAACAGTTTGGAATAGACTCTGCCCTGTGCTCCTGTTAAGAGAATCATTATAAAAAAATTCCTCTTGTGACAGAATGTTGTCCCACTGATTGTGATGTCTATTCACCAAACTCCTCAACAAGTCTCCCAAGCTCCTATTCACATCTTTTGTATGTCCATCTGTTTAAGGATGATAAGATGAACTGAATGACAAGTTTGTTCCCATATTTTTACATAAGGTTCTCCATAAGTGTCCCATGAGCTTGGTGTCTCGATCCGAAACTATGCTCCTTGGTAAGATGTCAAGTCGAATGACTTCTTTGAAAAACAGGTTCGCAATGTGAGTTGTGTCACTGGTTTTCTGACACGGTATGAAGTGTGCCATCTTAGAAAATCTATCCACCACTACAAAGATCGATTCAAACCCTATTTGTTTTCTTGGTGGCCCCAATATGAATTCCATGCTTACTGCATCCCATGGCCTGTCAGGTGTGGGTAACGGTTGATGTAAGCCTGGATGTTGCCTCTTTCCTTTTGAATGCTGACAAATTCTACATCTGTCCATGAATATTTTGATGTCTGCTCTCATTCCTGGCCAAAAATATGACTCATTTAACTTTGAGAGCATCTTGTCATGACCAAAATGTCTGGCCAATCCTCCACTATGTTTCTCCTTCAACAGATTCTCCCTCATGGAGCATTTTGGAATACACAGTCGATTGCCTCTAAACAACAACCTATCCTGGATCATATATTCAACCCATTGACTCCTGTCCCTGGGAATTGGATTCTCAGTTGCTTCATACACCTCTCCAAAATCTGGATCATCTCTGTACATGTTCCTGAGATCATCAAAACCCAGTGTTTTGACTCTGAACTCCTGGAATGGAAAACCTTTCCTGCTCAAAGAATCAACAACTTTGTTATCAATTCCAAAAATATGCTTAATTACAAATGTAAAGTTTTGCATGTATTTAGCCCATTTAACATGTCTTTGATTCAACTTCTCCTATTGAGTCACAAATTGCAAAGCATGATTGTAACTGTATAAAACAAACTCCTTATGAATCAAATAGTGTCTCCACTTCTTCAATGCCTGAATAATAACATAGAACTCCTTGTCATACGTGGAGTATTTCAATTTGGCTTCATTCAACTTCTCGTTGATGTATGCTATCGGTCTATCTTCTTGGCTCAAGATTGCCCCTATTGCAAATCCACTTGCATCACATTTTACTTGAAATGTATTTTTAAAATTCGACAACACCAAAATTGGTTGTTCCGTGATTTTCCTTTTCAACAAATTGAAGCTTTTCTCTGCTTCTTCTGTCCAGTGAAAAGACTTATGTCTTTTCTTCACTATGTCCATCATCAGTGCACTAATTCCATTGAAATTCCTAATGAAATTCCTGTAGAAACTATCCAATCCATGAAAACTTTGAACTTCAAAGATATTCTTTGGCGATGGCCAATCCTTAATCACCTCCACTTTATCTGGATCCATCCTCAACTTGTTTGCAGAAATAATAAACCCCAAATAAATGAGCTCTATCTTCATGAATGAGGATTTTTTCATATTTATCAACAACTTCTCTTACTGTAGCCTCTGCATCACTGTAGCCAGATGTTTCAGATGCTTTGCCTCCGTTTTACTGAAAATCAGTATGTCATCAAGATACACAATGACAAATTTTCCGATGAAATCCTTCAGGACTTCATTCGTCAATATCATAAAAGTACTTGGCACATTTGTTAGACAAAATGGCATAACAAGCCATTCATACAACCCTTCATTGGTCTTGAATGTTGTCTTCCATTCATCACCTTCTCTCATACGAATATGATGATATCCACTTTTCAAATCAATCTTCGAAAAAAAATTCGCTCCACTCAAGCAATCCATCAAATCATCCATCCTTGGTAATGGGAATCTGTACCTGATGGTTATCTTATTGATTTCCCTCGAGTCAGTACACATCCTCCAGCCTCCATCTTTGTTCGGACTGAGCACTATCGGAACAACACATGGACTCAAGCTTTCTCTAATCAACCTTTTGTCCATTAAATCTTGGACCTGTCTTTTGACCTCTTCATTCTCCTGCAGCGTCAATCTGTACACTGCTTTATTTGGTAAACTAGCTCTAGGTATAATATCAATGTGATGACTTATACTTCTAATAGGTGGCAATGAACGAGGTAGTTCATCCACTACTATATCAACAAATTCCTCCAGTAGCTTCTGGATTTCCTCTGGTAGATCTTCCACTTTTGTGCTGGTCAAAACAATTTTAGGCTTCCTGACCATAATGAATTGTGGTTCCTCCTTATTCTTAACCTCTGTAAGAAGTTCCTTCCCAATCATGAGAAGTACAACATTACTTACTTCAGGTTTTACTTCCTTGTCCTTAATCGACAACAACATGTGAGTTCTCCCATTCTTCTCTAGGGTGTATATGTTCTTCCTCCCATAATGAATCACGTTCCTGTCATATTGCCACGGTCTACCTAGAAATAGATGGAAAACATCCATGGGAATGAAATCACAAAATATCTTATCGTTATATCCTCCTATCTTAAATTCAACTAAACATTATTTAGTGACATTTACCTGATGTCCTTTTTGTAGCCATGAAACTCTGTATGGACTTGGATGTTCAATAGTCTCCAGCTCCATCTTTTATACCATCTCCGTAGAAACGAGATTTTTTGTGCTACCACTATCCAAAATGACCTTGCATACCCTATCCTTGGTCTTGCAAGCAGTCCGGAAAAGACTGTTCCTTTGCACTGGATTCTCTGCCTCCTTTTCTGGTTTCAAGAGAACTTTTCGCATCATTAGTGAGATTCCACCTTCAGCATCCTCTGCCTCAACATTCTGTCTTTGTGCTTCGGCAATGTGAGTCTCACCACCTTCTTTCTTCTTATCTGGACATTCATAAGACTTGTGTCCATTCTTTCCGCATGTCAAGCATTTTACCACTCCACCTCTTCCTCTTCCTCTACCTCTAATACGAGGAAAAGTGTTGTTATCAACATATTGTCCTCTTTGTTCGACATATTGCCCTCTCTGTGAACTTCCACCTATCTCAGTATAAGTCTGCGGTTTCTTCCATTCCTCCTTAGGCTTCTGATTCCTATCCTGGGCAACTGCTTTGCCTCTGGCTTGACTTTTCCCTTGGCCTCTTTGACCCTTCTTTCGGCTCAGCTTCTCTTCAGCTTTCAAAGCCATCTGATAAGCATCTTCCACCATTCGGATGGTCATCATGCTCATCTCATCCTAAATGTCATATCGTAGACCATTCATATATCTAGAAACTTTTTCATCATCACTTTCACGATGACCTGCCCTGATGTTTAGCTTATAGAAATCTTCAGTGTACTCCTTCATTGACATCAGCTTCTGTCTCAAATTTTGCATTCTCTGAAACAGAGTAATATGGTAATTCTTGGGAATGAATTTTTCCTTCATCTTTGCAACCATCCTATCCAAACTCTTGATTTTTTGCTTGCCTTTGTAACATATGTCATCTTGTAGCTCATCCCACCACAATGTTGCATGTCCTTTAAGTCTTGTGACAACATGTTTGACCTTTTTGTCTTCCTCAACATATTCATAGTCAAAATATGTGTCCAGAGCTCTAATCTAATCTAGAAGCTCTTCAACATCCAGGTTTCCCTCATATACTGGAATGTTCATTTTTGCCTTGGCGCTCATTCTTTCAATCGCCCTAATCAGATGTTCATTCGTTGCATCCTCTGCTGCACCTTCTTCTCCTTCATGTCCAGCCTCATCTTCAATTTTAGATTCACCGACATCTCCAACACAGGCTATGCACCTCTGTTTTATTTCCACGTCCACGAGTCTGGCGCGTATGTCATGCATCTCTCTTTCCATGGCTGGATTTGGCACCTGCCTACCCCTTTCTTCTAGCATTTCCCTTTCCTCTGGCGGATCAGGTGTTTGCCTGTCTCTTCTTTTCGGTGACATGGTGAATCTTTCTTTTCCCTACTACAGAAAGAAAATAAATCTTTTTGCGCTCTGATACCACACTGACGCAGACCCCCAGCCCTTGGGCCGAAGTCTGCTCACAGGATTGTTCTTTGTTTCCTTCGAGCTAGATTGGCTCTTTCGATTCCCTGCTGGAATCTCCTTCCAATCGATTCATAGGTCCTTCGTAAGCTCCCCTGTGCAAACAACACTAGGCGTGAGCTCCTTCCTCCCCAAGCGACCACAGTGCTATGACCAACGTCTGATTCCAAAGGAACTTGTCGCAACTCGCAATCTCACGAGTTCGCGAGTCGAAACTCCCAACTCTTTCTTCCAAAATTCACGATACCCGAAATGCCGATATGGGTATGGCTCCCTTATGTTAGTGCCCTCCACGCGTGACCATCCTCTAGGCTTATCACTAGCACCCCTCGCTACTCCCCACTTCGCGAGTTGTAGAGTTGAACTCACATGCTCTCATCTCGCGAATTCCCAAGACGTGAGAAGTCAACGGAGTGTTGACTCCTTCCACTATATGACACGTGTCCACCTGTCTATCACACAGGCCCACAACGTGGTTCTGCCACATGTCCCTCATGCTCAACTTCGCACTTCACGACTTCGCACCCCAAGTGATGCCTCCTTTGTATCCCAACACCCGAAGTGCTGAGATCCTGAACTCCTCGCTGCTCTCTATCGCAACTTGTGACTACGCGACTTCTCCTTCCGAGTCTCTCGACTCTCCAATTGTCGAACCATGAATTACTAATTTTCCAAAATGGTTGATGGCGCCCTTTCCCCATACTTATATTACGTCTCATGATTTCGGGGATCTTGGGACAGAAGTCTCAACTCCTATCCTCCGAAATGTTGAAATGTTGAATTCCGACATACTTCACCAACAGTTGGCCCCACACAAATCTTTCACCCCTTCGGGACTTCGCACTTCGTGATTTCATGAATCTTGATGCAAGGGTTTTGACCCTTCAACTCGCGAATCCACAAAATGAGATTACACGAGTGATCCAACGGTCCTTGTCGACTTGGATCCCACTTTCTGATTTCTCCCGAGCTTTCACTTGAAGAATGCTTGCCATAACTCCCCTACTCCTCTATAAGATCTAACGACCCTCGGGACTTCGTGAATTCTCCACAGAGAATTCCAACTGTCCAATTCCTCCTTGAGAACTCCTGCGAAATGGAATAGATATTCTTTCACGAAACTTGTCCACCTACAAACAACGTCACTACGCCTCCTTTCAACACTTCAAGGCACTAACTCTTCTCACCATTTACCACAAAATCGAGTCTTCAAAAATACTCCTGCATGCATTCCTCGCGG
>SNQJ01S0271637.1:0-11662 GCA_010110895.2 Picea sitchensis | reverse complement strand
ACCCTCTACTTCATTAAAATAAACTTTACAGGACCTTGCTTCATGTGTTAAAATATGCAAGATAAACTTATGTGTTAAGTTCATGTATCTTCTTGTAAATGTTTATGTGTGAGGAATTGTTCTTTTAGATGGTTAAATATGTAATTTAAACAAATACACAACAACACAACTTGCAACAAATAAACCATCAAACTCACAACAAGAACAAGCTGATAAAGGAGTTCACCCCCCTCCGGGCTACATCTCCTTGAGCCTCCATCAATGGACTTGGCTCTCTGGGATTAATTTGTCAAAAGTTCTTTTACAAGCTGCTGCTAAACTCCAATGGAAAAACAGACTATACCATTGAGATCAAAACACATAAAAACCCCAAAAATGAATAATAGAATTCTGAAAACGGATCATGGCTCATCCGGGCATGACCTCTTCTACATGTGGCCATAAGCTTCCCTGAGCTTCTCTTTGGAAAAAACACCTGTAAAATTATTCAACAGCCTCTGAAACATGTCCCAATGTGTTCAGAGCATATCAATTAGCCAAAAATGATTATTCAATCACAGAAAACAAACATAGGCTCACCAAACCATGTCCTCGATCAATGAGGGCTTCAAGCTCCCTGTAGCTTGCTAAAACTTAAATGGTGAAAAACCTGCAAAAAGAGTCTTCAAATGGCCTTGATAACAGTGCCAATGGATTCAGGACGTCCAAAAACCCCTAGCTGGGCTTTTACGGCACCTCAATCGGCCAGAAAATGAGAGAGATAGGCCTCCTGCCATTTTCCTCCTTCAAGCTTGTTGTCTCTGGTTCGCCAAAATGCACCCTTGTGAAATGAACCTGGCACACACGCAATATATAGCGTGAAAACCCAGCACCCGCGTGCAACCGAATAACTGTGCAAACTGTAGGACGGTTAGGGCGCCTCCAGCCCCTAACCGCCAAGCTCTTGGTCACAAGGTCCTCCATACGACCTTGCACAATAGCAAAAAGGGCTAACACTTGCAACCGTTTCAAAACTCTGGTTGTGGTCACATGGCATATTACAAAGGACCATGGGCTATATTTAAACAACCCCGTGCATACAAACACCCGCGCCAAAGCTCGGTGGTCACATATAAACGCATGCGACCGGGGCTGGGGCTAAGCCCCAACCCGGACGCGCCCCATTACACATTTAAATGTAATTATAAATAAAATTAAAACCATATATTAAACAAGGACCAGCTTATGGCGTGTTGGCAAGGCGGAATTTGCGAAAAGTTTGGTAAAGGGAGAGGTTCTGTGTTCAATCCCCACGGACTCCACAAACTTTTGAACTAACAAACCATAGCCAATAAAGGGATGCCACGTGGCAGCCCATGACTGGGCCACGTGGCATCCAATCATTTGACCACAAAATGCCACGTGTCGAGATATCATTCGCCTAATTGTCAGCTAATCACAAACCGCCACGTCAGTAGGTGCCATGTCACCATACGGTCACCACGTCAGCATGTACGGACTCTGCCACGTCAGTCTGTACGGACTGTACGGACTGCCCAGTCAGTGTCCTTTTTTTTGTCATGTTTGACGATTCAAACAGATCGCGATATCTCTAGCTCCCGATGTCCATTTGAGATGAAACGAATTGCGTTGGGTTCATGATGACGAGGGCTATAAACCCATTTGTTTTGAGGAAATTCCGAGAACTTTTATTTTTGAGCTAAAATTTGACCCCTGGTCCAGATGTTGATCATAAAGTCACTTTCAATAGTTAGAATATTCAACATAATAATTTGTGATGGAAACATTTAAATCACAAAATATTCACACAATTCAAACCAAACCACTCAAAAAAGAAAAAAATCAGAAAAAGATAAAAGGACTATCAAAAGACCAAAGATCCCGTCGATACAATTTTGTGAATTTATCACACCAAAATAATCCATAAAGTCATATTCTTAGATCAAGTAAGATAGAGTCAGATGTCATGAAAGCGATATTTTCGAATGGTCAAGGGAACTATTGGGGAGCCAACATATAGGAGTGTTCATGATGTTTTATTTTGATTTTGCATATAATATGCGTTAATATGATCATCATGATAGGAATATTCATGATGATATGCAGTCTTATGCTTTCTAGGAAGATATGTGGTTATTAGCAAGTGATTCCATTAGACTTATGTTCATGAGATGTTTATTATGATGGCATGCGGTAGTTGCATATGATTCTTTGGATGATGATATTTCATAATGTGATGGCATGCATTTCTTGTAATGATGATATTTCATGATGTGATAAAATTGTAAGGGAATGTAGTGTTAGCATGCAATTCTTGTTATTCATTATTATATCATGATTAATGTTTGGATTTTATGCTATTAGTGGAATCTTGACGATAAATCCACCCATCTTCTTGGAGGTATGGTTCATTCAATGATCAAGTTAGAGTAAATTGAGAGTTTAAAATGGGCCTACTAAAGAAAATATAAAAATAGTAAAAGAACATGTGACATCACACTAAGCATATGCTACATTACACTAAATTAGAAGTGCTATCTTGTGAAGGTTAGTCTATATTGTCTTGTTAATGATGGTTTCCAAGTAAGATGAATTAGCGTAAAATTACAAGGCAAGGGTTAAAAACAATAATGAATGTTTAAGATTCTTGTTTAGAATAATTCATATATATATATATATATATATATATATATATATATATATTCTTATGGTTGGTGTTAATGGAAGAGTTTTGACTTGGGACAAATTAGAGAAAGGAACAAAATTGGACCAAGTTGGTGTTGAATGTGCAAATCTCATGAAGAAAGTAACTCACACATCTATTTTGTGTTTCCCCTACTGCGTGTGGAGTGTGGAAGGAGGTGGAAGATTCAATGGATCTCCAGCACTTATGGACAAAGGGGGACTATAAATGATAACTTTAAAGATTGGTTTGAGAGGAGAGATTTAAAAATTAGAGGGCCATGCCTTTCCTAGTCAGCTTGAGGATCTAGTTAGTCCATAATGCTTGTGTATTTGAAGATACTCAAACCTCACCATTTCAAATTATAGCACAATAACTAGAATTATTATGAAATTTTCATATCAAAGACAAAGAAGAGTGGAGGATTTGGTGTGGTTGGTGTTAATGGAAAGAGTTTTGACTTGGGACAAATTGCAGAAAAGGAACAAAATTGGACCAAGTTGGTGTTGAATGTGCAAATCTCATGAAGAAAGTAACTCACATCTATTTTTGTGTTTCCCCTACTCTGTGTAGGTGTGGAAGGAGGCGGAAGATTCAATGGATCTCCAAAACTTATGGAAAAAGGGGACTATAAATGATAACTTTAAAGATTGGTTTGAGAGGAGAGATTTAAAAAAATTCAGGGCCATGCCTTTCCTAGTCAGCTTGAGGATCTAGTTAGTCCATAATGCTTGTGTATTTGAAGATACTCAAACCTCACCATTTCAAGTTATAGCACAATAACTAGAATTATTATGAAATTTTCATATCAAAGACAAAGAAGAGTGGAGGATTTGGTGATAGATAAACCCCCCGCCCTAGAACGTTTTTGATGGAGCTAGTAAAGAAACAAGTCATTTGTATGGCCTGGGTTTTTTTTATACCTCTCAGAGTTACATTATTTCATTGGAAAAGAAAACATATGTTTGGATGCAAACAAGCTGAGTGAGTTAATGTCTCTACTATGAGGTTAGTGTTAAGATATAAATCTTACGTGGTTAGTGTTAATGGAAAGAGTTTCGACCTGGGACAAACTGAAAAAAAAAGGAACAAAATTGGGCTAAGTTGGTGTTGAAAGTGCAAATATAATTAAGAAAGTAACTCACATCTATTTTTGAGTTTCCCCTACTTTATGAAGGTGTGGAATGAGGTGGAAGATTCAATGGATATACAAAACTTATGGACAAAGGGGACTATAAATGATAACTTTAAAGATTGGTTTGAGAGGAGAGAATTAAAAGAATTTAGGGCCATGCCTTTCCTAGTCATCTTGAGGATCTAGTTAGCCTGAAAATGCTTGTATATTTGAAGATACTAAAACCTCACCATTTCAAGTTGTAGCACAGTCACTAACATTATTATCAATTTTTCAGATCAAAGACAAAATAAGAATACAAAGAAGAGGGGAGGATCTGGTGGTAGATAAAAATCCCCCCTAAAACATTTTTTATGGAGCTAGTGAGGAAATAGGTCAGTTGTGTTGTGTGGGTTATGTTTTCTATCTATTAAAGTTATATTATTTCCCTGGAAAAGAAAACATATGTTTGTATTCAAACAACCTGAGTGAGTTCATGTCTCTACTATTACTTATGAAGTCTGCAATAAATAAAGATATTGTATGCCTCCAGGTCTTTTGGGACTTAAACATTCATGGTCAATTGGATGAATGACTCACTTCAGGTACAAAACTATGGTTTATTAAATATATCCATGCATATAAAAGATATCACTGGAAGGTTTCATATGATCACCTTTGCACATATCTTTCGAGAGTTCAACAAACACATTGACTTCTTATCTAAGGAGGGACTACAATGCTTACAAAACATTATTATAGAAGAAGATTTTTTGGAACGTTCCTTACCTAGATCAAGGTCCTATTTTATCTTTAAATTTTAAAAAGTGTATGTGGGAGGGACACAAATTGTACGTATGTTTGTCCCAGTCTACGAATCTCTTAAAAACCTTATTTTGTGGTTTTGTTGGTTAATGTATAAAATAATTTTTTGTGAGGTATGTACTGAAAGAGAAAGTTAGAATGCTAAATAGGTTTGGAGTAATGATGAACTGGTTTTTGGTCAACAACTTACCTTTTTGTCATATGCAGTTGCATCTTAAAGAATGTATTTTGGTTTCTGAGTGGAAATAAAAATACGATTTTTTTTTAGGAAAAAAATATATTATATTATATAATTCATAGTTACACATACACATTATTTATTATATATTATATACAATTTTTCATAACATGTATGTATATAAAATTAAATTTTTTATTATATATTATTTTTTCTCTTAAAACAGTTTATTATATAAGAAGTAGTGATAATCTAAAATACTCCATATTTAGAATTTCAAGAATATTTATCATATTCTGAGATGATCTTACTAAAATATTAAAGAAGGTAATGTTTATTTGTAGTTAACAATTTCCAAATAAAAATATGTCACACAATCATGTTTGAATTTTATAGATCAAATTCACCGATTATTGTTGACTCAATTTTGAAAATATTGGTTTTTAAATTGCAACTCATCATTGAGATATTTTCTTATAATGTCCATTTTAGACCCCAAAATTACTCTAATATAGTGAGATCCCATGTCCATGAAGGAGGATCTATACAAAGTAACACCTTATGGGATGGGGACAAGATCAAACAATTAACCCATGTTATCTATTCTTTTACCTCACTTGATACTAAAAGTGCATAGAAAATGGATAGAGTTATACTCACTAGTAGAGTTATGATGTTGGAATTTCAATTCCTAATGTTGAGTGTCTATTTCGAGTTGTGGATGTATTTTAAGCCATCATTTCGAGATGCATGAGGTATGTGGGTTATCATACCATACTATATTCCTTATATTATCCAAATGAGGCCTTGGATCCATAGAGCCAAACTATAGTTGAGGATTCCATAAGCATGATGAAATTTAGGGAAATGGCTAGATTTGTACTCACACTTCTATAGAGTTGTGATATGGAATTTTTATTTCTGTTACAATCACACCATGATATTTCCTTTTACAATAGCTAGTTGTAGTAAAGGGACCTACACTGTGGTGAGTAGGACCATTCACAAAGGGATTAGGGACATATCCTGGTGGTTGTGGATGGTATGATTTAGAAGAATGTGGAAGACGTGGGAAGAAAGTAAAACCTACAAACAACAAAATTAAATTTAACTTTATAATGATGTTCCCTAGAGGGGGGATATGTAATTTCCTCCATTATGTGTAGGTGCATTAACTTAAATTTCGAGTTATGATGATGACAAGTAAGCTAATTATAAAACATAAAGTAAAAAAAACTATTAAAACAACTAGACTATTAAATAAAGTGGAATTAAAGTAAAAGCTAATAAAAGTTGTACTATTAAATAAAGTGGAATTAGTGTAAAAGTTAACAAAACTTGCACTATTAAGTAAAGTGGAATTAAATTGATAAGCATAATTACATGGATGATACGTGGAGTTTATACATGTGTATTTTTGTATTGATGCAATTGAGGAAAAATTATTTAAAGGGATGTTAAGGAGGTTTTGGAGGACATTTACTTTATTTTTGGGGTGGGGAGGTTGTCTATGGAGAAGACTACAAAGATTTTCTCTTGGCTATAAAGGAAAATCCTGGTCTAAATTGAGGATATGGAGAGGTAGGTTGAGATACACATCTAGAATATGGTTATTGATTGAGGATTAGGGGGGTCTTAGTCTTAGGATAAGCGGTTGGTTGGGAGGAGAATTATCCCCCAAATTTGGCTACCCAAATCAACTGCTTGTTGATGGATCACGTTGTTTCCTATTGCAAATTGTCTATCTTCATATTCCTCCCATTGTAAGCTAATTTCAGTTTCTATATTCTAAGTATTCCTACACCCTATTAAAATAAAACTATGGTATCAATATGAAAGTTTTTCTTAAAAATTTGTTGCTTTCAAATGAGTAAAAGCATGTTAAATTAAATCTCATCTATTTAATCAATGTTTACTTTTTCATTTTGTTTGGCACGTGATTGATTATTTGAGTATGCAAGTTTCCACGGTTAGTCATCATGCGTAGAATTTATTTGTTTTGGATAAAACTGTGTTAGGTTTCGAAACATCTAATGTTTCGAGTGGACACTCCACCCATCATTAGGGACATTAGAATATCTAATGGTGGAAGAGAGTGTGCTGATATTTTTATTTAAATATTGATATAGGATGGTGACCATTGAAAAATAGAGGTTGAGAAGCAAGTAATAAATGAAAAATAATAAAATATTATAAAATAAGTGATAATTGGAGAGGAGAAGGTTAGTTTGGAAAAAGGGGGGTCGCGAAATGATAGTGGGAGAGGAGAAGGTTAGTTTGGAAAAAGGAAAGGTTTGATAAATGATAATGGATAATTAGAATAATGGTTAGGTTAAAAATTTTGAGGAAATTATAATAAACTAGGAAAAATAATAAAAAGTATAAAATGGACGTGGGAACAATAACTTAGGTAAGAGATGGATTGAATAAAGGAGAGATGAAAAAAAATAAAAATATTAAAGAATTTGAAAAATCGGTTGTCCTAAAAACCTTAGTCACTTGAGCACTCCACATTTTGGACCCTCATTTCCTTGCAAAAGAAAAATCCCACCTGACCAAAACCCTTATTTCCAATGGCTACTCTCTCTCTCTCAAATCAACCAAGCTTTTCTCTCAACCAAGAACCCTAACCCTAAACATAAAATTACCTCTCCCCTCACCCCTCCTCACACTCTCCTTTCTCTTCCCTATATCCACGACACAATCGACCAGATCTCAAAACTTTTAACTAAGAATAATATTAAAACCGTTTTCAAACCCTACAAAACCCTCAAAAAACGTTTCATATCTGCCAAAGACAAAATTCACCCGATGCTTGGCCCTGATGTTTACCAAATTTCCTTCTCTTGTGGGAAATATTACATAGTTAAAAATGGGAGAACCTTTAAAGCTCAGATAAAATAGCATATAACGGATACTACCTACAACCATGTTTCTAAATCATCTATTCTGAAACACCCCTTCAACTCCAAGCACCTTATTTTCTTTTACCAAGCCAAAATTTTATCCTCCACCTTGCATAAATCCTCTCGGCTCATTCGTGAAGCCATGGAAATAAAAAAAAATCCTAACAACTTTAACCACGAAGACATATACAAATTGATCCAATCATGGAAACCCACAATTCAACATCTTTTCCATTAATAATCTCCCTTGTGATTCTTGTTCCATTTCATTTTTACCCCTTCCCTTCCAATGCTCCACTCCTCTTCTTCCCGCTCCTCTCATGGCCTCGTCTCTCTTAATTTTTCTAAAATTTTCGACCTCCTCGAATATTTTCTCCGGCTTCGCACATCCTTATATTAACTTAATTTTAATTTTATTTCAATTTATTACCGAATTCATATCCTTATATTACATTAATTTTAATTCTAAATAAAATTAAAATTAAAATTTTATTTCACTTCATTTCCATGTATTAATTTTTTTTCAAATTCTTTTATATTTAATTATGTTTTTCATCTCGCCTTTTTTCAATCCATCTCTTACCTAGTTTATTGTTCCCGCATCCATTTTATACTTTTTATTATTTTTCCTAGTTTATTATAATTTCCTCAATTTTTTTAACCTAACCACTATTCTATTTATCCATTATAATTTCTCAAACCCGACCTTTTTCCAAATTGACCTTCTCCTCTCCCACTATCATTTCTCGAACCCCCCCTTTTTCCAAAGTAACCTTCTCCTCTCCTATTATCACTTCTTTTATTATTTTTCATTATTTTTCATTTATTACTTTCTTCTCAACATCTATTTTTCAACGGTCACCGTCCTATCTCAATCTTTAAATACAAATATCAACTCACTCTCTTCCACCATTTGATCTTATAATTTCCTTGATGATGGGTGGAGTGTCCACTCAAAACGTTGGACGTTTCGAAACCTAACACATAGTTTTATCTAGGAAAAAACAAATCTATGCATGTGATTGGTTGTTATTTAATTTTTTAATCATATAGTTGTTTCATATTACGGTTTATTGTTCTTCTTAATAATTATTTTGTTTAATACTACTCAATAATGTCATAGTTAGTTAGAGAGAATACACAAGCCTTAAAATTTGGCCATAACTATTTTTTCCTTAATTTTAATGGGATGTTTCATATTGTGCGAGTTTTTTTTCATGGATGATTTAGAAGTCTCATTATGTATTATGTATACATAATGCTCTTTAATTCTTGTTTAGATGGATCTTCCTATTTCACCAATGTATGTTTTCGTGCAGGTGCAAGAAATTTGATAAAATCCTTTTTGTGAGCTTGGGTTAATGAGATGTTTCATAGATCGTAGGAGTTTATTAATATTGTTCAATAGTGAGAAGACAAGGATAATATTCTTTTTCTTCAAAACATTTCACAGTGTTATCCATTATCCCTTATATGTATGGAGGTAACACCTTATGTTCTTCTATGTCATTTTCTTTGGTTGATCCTTGATATCTCCTATGATTCCTCTTTGCCTTTGTGAAAGACTTATTTATTTACCTAGTGTAGTATACATTACTTATGGAAACTTTTCACCTTTGTTTATTTTCTTGTTCAATGTGATCCTTATTAGCGGATCCTTATGGCCTTGTTTATAAGAGTTTTTAAGACACCCATTTTTAGGGTTGGTTGGTGGTGAGAATTACCATGTAGGTATTGGTCTATATATGTTTTCTTCCTTAATACTCTATTACCAATAGATCCATCCTACTTATTGACCATCATTACATCTAGAAATGGAAGGGAATTATTTTATTCTAGATCCATTGTAAATTTAATGGATTTAGACTGGTTTTTTAGATCTTCAACAAATTTTCTAGTTCTTCCTTTCCATGGATCCATGTTGCACATGTATCATCAATATATCTCCCCTAGTAGTTGGGTTGCAATTTTTGGACACACCTACCACACTTAGAGGGGGGAAGGGGGTGAATGAGTGTGGGGATCTTTCCCCCAAAACTTCCCTCTTACACAAAAACTCCTTAGTTAAGATTCAACATTTTCTCATTACTCATTGCTGTCATTTATAATCAGTTATATCTGAATACATATCAACAACATATCATCAACAAATCATCTCCACAAGGAACACAAAGAACACAAGATGTATGTACAATTTTTCTTTTTATTATGGACTTCAATCCGAGGGTTTTTCAGCAACCACTGAATAGAGTACAAATCTACAAGAGCACCAGATCTATATGCAAGACTCAGCTTAAATTCTCAGCACCAACTAATATGAGGCAACAATCCTCAACATATATCAATCTATCAACATAAACAAGTGCATCAACCATGCACCAACTTGTGCCAAACAAACTGTAATCAACCTGTACCATAAACAAGTGCATCCAACCATATACCAAGTATATACCAATCATGTGTCAAATAATAATCAACAATGAATCATCAATATGTACAAACATCATCAACTATACACCTCATGTATGTGTCAACTCATCAACTGCTTGTCTCAACCATGACTAGTTTTGGATTAGTAAACAACCCCAACTTGAAATAATCATAACTTTGTACCTGTAATTAATAAATATCGGAAAATGAAAACAAAATCTCTTCATTTTGTTTTATGCAATTCATCCAGGTGGAACTACTTGGAACCTCTCAGAAAAGGTGTTATAGCAAAAATGGCATACCTTGTTGAATTCTGGCTTATTCTAGAGAGCGACCTTGTAGAGCGTGGCCCGCACAAAATATTCATTGAATTGATTTTAAACTATTAAAAAACATACTACAGCCTGTACCCTAACCAACACATTTGGCCTCACTGAATTGTTTATGAAGAAGTTATGACGTTTTTACCCGAAACACCTGTTTTTGACTAGTTTCAGGACTAGCCACAAACCCTATTTTCCACAGAGTGTAACTCTGAAAATACAATGACCCACAAGCTGAATTGTTTATTGCAGATACTTGGGTATGTTTTCTCAATGGAATAGAAATTTCACAGTCTGAATCATTCTAGAAAACAAGTTATAGCGAAAAATGGTGAGATGACCTGTAAATAACATACCTTAGAAAGCACCATCAAAAGAATTTATCCTTCCTTGCATTTCGGCATTCTTTTCTTCACCTTTCCTCAGAATTTCAGCTTATATATCCTTGGTTACCTCAGACACATATAGATATTCAATATTCTCAAGTGTGATTAAAATGAGAGAGCCTTGCCTCTTATTTATACTCTCCATGTAGCTTCCTTAAAAACATCTTCTAGGTCACTTGGTGCCACTTTCCTTATTTTAGGGTTAACCCACTTCTAATTTCTCCATTAAATTTATTATTTAAATAATTTATTTTATATTCACTTTGAATTATAGTACACTCATCACTTCACTTTATTATTTATCTTTTAAAATCCCTTAAACCACTTTGACTACTTTGACCTTTTGGGGCTTCTAGATGACATGTGAGGGTCCTCCAACTTCGTAAGGCCATAACTCTCAAACCGTGAAGAGTTATGTGACGTTCCACATACCATCCGAAATGGCATGACATGTACTATTCATATAGAATAGTGTTGTTGGAAAATATATCATAACTCATACCATTACCCATAAAACAAACTTGGGTCCATTATCCAAACCTGGGGTCTCCAACTTCTCATGGCCATAACTCTCTAACTGTGAGGAGTTATGTGACATTCTACATAGCACCGAAAATGGCATGACAAGAACTATACATCTAGGATAGGTTCACCAACAATTTCCTTGATATTCATCTCGTTATTCCACATACACGCATGGGTCCTCCAACCATTCTTCTAGGATAACTCAATCCGCAAAGCGTCTTCCCGTGAGGGATTTCACCATAAGGGGACCACTTTGGAGTTCATCCATTTGTGCACCTTATAAATCATGATA
>SNQJ01S0271634.1:0-11662 GCA_010110895.2 Picea sitchensis | reverse complement strand
CATGATAAGACAATAATGAGTCATATATACATTTTTCCAACAATGCATCATATACCAATGAAACCACAATGATCCATCTTCATCATATCAATGACAACTCATTGATCCATCTTCATCTATGCATTCTCATCAAGGAAAATACATATTATATTACATCAATCATCAATCAATCAATCCTTTGACACAAATCAATCACTTGACATCAATCAATGACATCAATCAATCAAACCATTGGCATCAATGACAACATGATCCAACAACCATCACCTAAACCCCCCTAGATCTCTACCTCCCCTCTTTTTCCCCTCTTCCTCTCACTCTCTCACTCTCACTATCTCCCCCCATGACCCAGACCATGACATAGAGCTATATCTAGAGTTAGATGTTGACCTAGAGATTGACATAGACCCCCCATACTCTCACTCTCTACCTCCCCTAGACATAGACTTGGACCATGACCTAGACCATGACCTAGACTTATACCATGACATATACCTAGACCATGATCTATACCATGACATAGAGCTAGAGATATATTTATATGATGATCCAGATCTTGACGTAGACCATGCCCTAGAAGATGACATAGAGATAGATCTAGATTTAGACGGTGACCTAGAGCTTGACAATGCCCTAAATAATGAAACTTATCATGACTTGTCATTGATCCTCTATTTCTCATTATCTTTAACCTACACACAGATATTTATTAATCCACTCACATAAAGAATATTCATTTGTAGATTCATGAAATCAAAGATCATACCTACTCTTCCATCCTCAAGGAAATTCATATCAGCAAAGAAAACAAACTGCAAAATAAAAATTGTAAATGAAATGAATGCAAATGATGTTTTCTTTTTAACGCATTTTCTAATCTCCACACCTTCCGAGAAAATATAGAATATAACCCTATTCATAATCTAATCTGATTCGACACTCCAAAGGTTGCACTTCAATATCACATTTTTCCACCTCAAATGGTCATTTCAACTCGGGTGTACTACAATCTCATGATGTCTGGGCCTCCAAAAGGTTCATTGCAATCTCACTATCTCTCCACCTCCAAACAATCCTTTCAATTTGGTTGTACTGCAATATCATAATATCTAAGGCTCCAAATGGTCATAATGTCCATTTCAGTAGGTTACATTCCTCCAAATATTTTGTCACCATACCTAGAGCTTGACGTAGACCATGACCTAGACCACCACATAGAGATATATATACATTTAGATATTGACCTAGAGCTTGATGTAGATAATGAAATAGACCCCCTTAGATCCATATAATCTTAGGCATAAATTATACTCAATCCTTAACCCTTTCTTAACTTGAGCCCTGGGTGTATTATTCATATACCTTGTGTACAACCCTTGCACCCACATCACCCACATCTTAGTTCTCTAACCATTTCTCTATCCTTGAAAACACTTTCAATCCTAACCCCTTAGGCCTTAGCTTTCCCCATACCCCTATACATTTTTATTCATAAATAGGTTTGTTGTATATTAAATTCTATATATATTGCATTAAGAGCACTCACGTTCTCTTGTGACTTTACTGAGTTGGTCATTTATGCTCAACAAAAACGTGTGAACATTCCTTCTGGGTAGTTTTTGGTGCCAAGAAAACCCCACCTCATTTATTTCATGGTCAAGGAAAAACTATGACAACTTCATATTGGGTTACGAAAAAGGTATAAATATCTTCCTTTTCCCACAGTTTATGATATGATTTTGATTGATTCTTTAGATAATTAGGGATAGATAGAAAAGAATATGATTAATATGTCTCTTAGGGTTGTTATTAAAGTTTTATTTAATAGATTCTAATTTACGAATGGAATGGTTTTATTTTGTTACAGAATCGGATAAATAACTGCCAAAGATAACCAAAGAGATTTTGGTTATGTGCAAGCTATTGAAGGTTGAAGACTTTTTAGGCGCAAAGCAGTTTGAAGATAGTACATTTGCTATATTGTAATTTTATAATAGTAAAGAAATCCTAAGGATATTTGGATCCTCAGGATAGCTTGATTTACCCAACTATTGTAATATATAAGAGGATAATAGATCCAGAAAAACATAAGAAAAAAATGCATTCAAGTAATTAGATTCAGAACTGTTTTGCATAACAGTTTTTGTAAATGTTTTACCAGCCATGGAATCAATGAAAGTTTTGAGTGTTTTTATCATTTATGTGCTCTAATTTTCTCGTAGCAGTACTTATGAAGACCAAGGGCCTAGTCTGAAGGAGCTACTGTCTCGTTCTGTAATTGTATCAGTTCGAAGCTTGATTTCCATTTTGTGACTCAAATCTCTTTTACAACAGCCAGTGATAAATGCATAAGTGTGTTAATGATTTTATGATTGTTTGCATATAGACGACAAACATTTCGATTAGTTATTAATGATTGCTATTATGATTTCCATTTCTGAAGTTATTTGCTTGACAGTTCCTCACATTTTCATCTGTGTTGTTCCTTTTCCTTAGATTTACGATTGATGTTCCTTTCAAGTTACAATAGTCATTCCTTTCAGTTAAAGTTACAATAGTTGTTCCTTTCGGCAAAGTTACATTAGTTGTCCCTTTCAATTAGATTATAATTGTTGTTTCTTTCCACAAATAGAGTAATTTGTCATTTCCCTTCCAACAATCAGAATTCATAATTGATAGTTAATTTTGCAAGTCCTTAGTTAGATTCAATTACTGCTTTCTAGTTAAGTGAATTCAATAGATTAATTAGTTCCTTTCCATTTCACAGCATCTTAGTAATCAAATTTCAGTTCCCGATAGTTCTTCGAATATTTGGTGAATGTTTGAGGAACTCAATTGTTGATAAACTCAGATTTGGTTTAGCTACACGATTTTAGGCTACCTGCATAGACTTTGCTAATATTATTGAGATAAAAGATGAATCTCCGGGTTGATAAATTAATGTTAAACTAAGGTTGTTTTTAAGACATCTTTAGACACCAAAATTTTGGCACCGTTGCCAGGGAGAATGTAAAAGGTAGCATAGGTTGTGTCTCTAGAGGACCAGGTATTGAAGACGGAAGGTAAGAACCTACGCAAGAAATAAGTAAAATGCTTATGCCAACGCTTACCTCCAGTTGACACTTAAAAGGTTTCGTAGGTGTTTCTTTTGTTGAAATTTCTTTTGTTGTTGTGTGAAGTGTGTATGACTAGAAAGAAGGATCTTGAAAAACCAAAACCCTGACCAAAAAATACCAAAACCCAAGGTTTGGTGATCCCTGGAAGAAGCACTTTCATAGACGAAATCATCAAAAAGGGTGAATCTCAAGCTTCGGTTGGACCTAGGAAAGGACCCACCCGAATCCTCAGGCAGTAGTTTCACCAACTACGACCCATGTTGAGATTCATAGAAAATATGAAAGGACCAAGCAGAGTTTTCAGAATACATATCTCCCATTGCTCAACCCCTTAGAAGAGGGAAGCTCTAATAATCTAGAGGAGGGAATAGGAGAAACTAGCAGGGTTTCCAAGGCATACCTACCACCTAATCCTGAGTCTCCTGTGAAAGAAGAAGGAATATCCAAAATCCTAGATAAAGGGAGTGCAGTCAAATTCCTTGGAAGACCAAATAATCAACAATTTCAAATAGAATACTCGGATCAAGAACCTCCTAAATTTTTTTGGCACGTTTTCGAACAAATGGCACAAGAAAATCAACAACAACCCTAGACCTCCACGCTGGAGTATCCAATAGTTGATCCAATTGCCAATTCCCCCATGAAAGCAATCCCCTTACAAAACCTGCCAACCTTCCATGGGTTGATCTCAGAAGACCAGGATGCATTCCTATTTGAATTTGATGTCCTATGTAGAGGGTATGACTACACCTCTGAACCCCAAAAATTAAAACTATTCCCCTCTACCTTGAAGGGAGCAACCCTACATTGGTTCATGGGATTGGGAGGTGGAACCATCAATTCATGGGACCAGATGAAACAAACCTTCTTGTTAAAATATCAGGATTATTGCAGAACCAGAGACNCTTGAAGGGAGCAACCCTACATTGGTTCATGGGATTGGGAGGTGGAACCATCAATTCATGGGACCAGATGAAACAAACCTTCTTGTTAAAATATCAGGATTATTGCAGAACCAGAGACCTAAAAGATGAAATCTTTCAAATGAATGTGAAAGAAAATGAATCATTAGAAGAATATGTCGAAAGATTTTAGTATAATTTGCAAAGATCACCCTATGGTACATTACCAGGTCCAGTACTCAAAGCAACTTTGATCAAGGGTATGAAAGATGAATGGGTAGAAACACTGAATTTAATGGGGAAAGGTGACATTTATCAGGAAACTTATGAAGATATTGTTTTATTATGTATCAGGTGCTCACGAGGAAGTACACGGACCAAGTCAGGAATGCGGACGTCCCTCACAAGAAATAACAATATCTCCAGTGGGGGTGTCACACGAGCTGAAGTTGGTAATCTCCTAGAAAACAAATATTTTGAGCACTCTGACTACATAATTGGATGTATTGCAGGCCAAACAAAAAAGGGTAGAGGCAGAACAGACCTTGGCTATATTTTTCCATAGGTGCAGAAAGAAACATGATCCAAGAGAATGCCCCTTGGATATAGTTCGGGTCTATGCTATTTGCGCCAAGGATCATGACACAGAAGGCTACCCATCACTCCCCGGATTGAAAGTTGTATTCAAAGAGGTAGAAGAGGAAACACAACCATTATATTTGATGGCTCAACACCATAAGTGGCAGTCTCGGCCTCAAAATACATTTCAAGACCCTTCCTCTTTCTTTCCTGGACAGTGAAATCAATAGTAGAGTCTTGGACAGTATAATCAATTGCAGAATGTTGGCAGCACATGGCAGGGCTAGCCATTTACTAATCATAACTGGCAGCCCCAACAATACCCACCTGCAATCCACACCTGGAAAAACCAACCTGCCACAAACCCCAACTGAAAAAATCAACCAACTACAAGTTCCAATTGGCCAAATTCACAATACACCACCCCATCCTGCCAAAACTCGAATAATACCTACCCTCCACAATGGCCTAACTCAACTACTCAAAACCCAAATTGGAACCAGAACTGGTAGCGCCCCATGGGGATGAATAACCAACCTATGGGGATGACCTCTCAAACCCAACCTCCATTACAAACTCCACTCCCATTGCCCCAGTCACAATTGTGCCCTCAATTACCTTCCCAACCCCACCCAAATCCCAATAATAGGACAACTCAGCTCATCCAGATCATGGAAAGTGGGGAAGGGGAAATAAATTCCGTAGGGTGCAATGAACTTCGGTTAAGATCGGGGCGCATCATCTCCCCCAAACAAAATGGCGTTCCCCAAGAACAAGGGAATGAAAAACAACCAGAAGTAACACCCTCGACTGTGGTAATAACAGAAGAAATCAGGCAAGGGAGGAACACAGTCGAATCACAAGATTCTGACAAGGATGCAATTCCCTCCCCTTGATTCCCTGAAAGACTGATGATAGAGAAACTCACCGTATATCCTGACTTTGACATTGTAGGGGAACTCAGGAATTTATACATCAAAATTCCACCCTACAAGCCCTGCAAGACATACCAATATACGCAAAGACAATCAAGGAGCTATGTGGGAGGAAGCTCATCAGAAAAATAAAAAATTCATCATCAATAGTGCATGTAGTGGGAGTCTTATCTGATCTAATTTTGGGTAGAGAAACACCAGTTAAATATGCAGATATGGGGAACCCCATAGTAACAGTGCAGATTCAGGGTTGTTCCTTTCCAAATACCCTAGTTGATTTGGGGGCGGCCATCAATATTCTAACTATGGAAACCTGCAATGCCCTGGGTCTTCACTCTTTCGACCCAACCCCGATTATGTTGCAATTGGCTGATCGATCAGTGGTCAAACCACTTGACACACTTCCTTCCTAGCTGTAATGATTTCAATAAATACAAAACCCACGTCTTTATACATTTGTCATCGCTAATATTTTCCATTTCTGGCATCTACTTCTCCAAAGCTAGTCTAACCAAATTCGTAAATAGGAACAATAGTCATTCTTTCTTTCTCACATAAATATGGGTGGCAGAAGTGTGCGTAGAGAGCCTGCATTACTCTGGGTTACAGAACATGCAAGAGAAATCCTACATCGCCTAGGGTGGAACGAATAATTCAACCACTTGTAAGGATATGACACAAAAGTCACACTGGAATTCTTTCAAAACTTGTAAGGAGAAATCTCTATGGTGCAGGGTATACGAATACCAGTTACCTCGGAAATCATAGTAGAGGTCACATGCCTCTCTAACATAGGCAGTCAATGGACAGGGAAATACACGAAGCTGAGGGAAGCCGTGGAATCTTTCACAAAAACGGGGGAAGAACTGGACAAAAAAGGAAAGGGACTTAATCCCAGTACCCTTAGTGAACCGTGGAAGGAATTGGCAGGGATAGTTCAATGCTACATCACCTGCGATGGACGGTACAATGTAATTCGGCCACGCCAACTTAAATTGTTGGCAGCCTTGAAGCAACGGTTAGTACTGAACCTTCCTTTCTTCCTAGATACTGTATTACATGAAGTCGCTTTAAGGACACAAAAGTCCAAAGATCTTGTTACTATTATTAGCCACCACAAACTAGTTAAATTGATAGTGGATAAAGCACTGATTCAAACTCAGTTGACTTGGGAAACTTTGATTGAGGGCAATAGACCTCCACAATTGGAGTAGGAGACCACCACCCAAAGGGAAATTTCACCACCTCAGACTTAAGTTGAATCAAAACCTGCCCAAACCATTGAGGGAAATATTTCACCACCTTATATTGAAGTTGAACCAGAACCTTCTCAAACCATTGAGGGAAATATTTCACCACCTCATATTGAAGTTGAACCAAAACCTACTCAAACCATTGAGGGCAATATTTCACAACCTCGGACTGAAATTGAAGCATAACCTGCTCAAATCATTGAGGCCAATAGAACTCCACAACTGGAGAAGGCGATTACCACCCAAAGAGAAACTCCATTGCCCCAAACTGAAGTTGAAGCAAACCCTGCTCAAATTACTAAGGCCCAGACCTCACAGACACAGGCAGTAACAAAAAGAAAGAAGAGAACAATGGTTTCTCTTAGATCCCCCCCTAGGGCAAGGAAGAGAAGCAAACAAATCCAGGAAACCACTAAAGTAGTTCAGGATGCAACAGAGCACCCTGAAGAACTTTAGAATGTCATGAAACAACCTTTACAGGAAAATGTTCAAGATATTGACCAAGCAGGGCAGACAACACAAAAGGATAATCAGGGAGACACCCAACTTGCATCAAAGCACATGACAAAACACTTTTTTAAGAGTTATGAGATAGAAATGGCTCAGGTTTTGGGGAACTTAGGAACCTCAACTTACACAGATGATCATAATCTGGAAAAAGAACCAGAGCCAAGCTCCTCTTCAAAACTTGCTGAAGCCTTTCCTCACACTGAAATATCCTTTCCAGATGACACAACACAGGAGGAATTTATTTTTGAAGAACGAAACCCCCTTGAAAAAACAGAGCACTTGGAAGAAATAGAGGGACAACCCTCTGTTGGCAAAAATGAAGAAGACCTCGAGATTCCCCATAGACAGAAATCAGCCAAAAGTCAAAAACAAATTAGGAAATTAAAGAAAGAAAACAAATTGCTGAAGAAGAAGGCTAAGAGGGCTATGAGATTAAAGAAAAAAGTGGGAAAGCTCAAGGAGATTATAAAGGAATTGAGGAAACAGTTGGAACTAGCAGACAAGATCCAAAGGAGAAAGAAAAACAAAAACGGTAGAATGCAAGGAAGAAACCCTCTTCCTAAGAAAGAATCTAGTACAGCTTCTATAGGAATACAGACTAACCCCGAGGAATTAATAGCAGAGGAAGCAACATCCCAGGATGAAGATGTAATTCCTGTATAAACACAAGAGATGGTTGATACTGAGATACAAACACATATTGTGGTTTTAGAGGAAACAACTCAACGTTTTGAGAAAAATGCTACTATTAGGAGACTAGAGGAAGAACTATTGTAGTCACAGCAAACCCTGACTCAAAACATAGGTGAATTACTGACGATAATAGGGAAATTTCAGGAACATAGTACTATCATGAATAGACTAGAGGCAGAGCTTGCACAGACTCAGCAAGCATTAATTCGCTCCGAAGAAGAAATGAATGAATATCAAACATCCTAGTCTCGAGCACAGGGTGCCATCATTCATGAGCTGAAAGAAGAATTGGGGCAAGCCCAGCAAGCATTGATTCAATCTAGGGAGGAGATGAGTGTTATGGAAGAACACCAAACATCTCAATATCAAGCATAGAGTGTCATCATCGATAGACTAAAAGCAGAACTTACACAAGCACGACAAGCATTGCTCCAACACCAACATGAAATGGTAAGCAGGACTGAATATCAAAGTGTTGTTAAAGAATTGAAAGATATGACAACAACATAGGGTGAAACTTATGTTGCGCTTACCAGAGCCCAAGAGAAGACCAAAAAGGTGCAAACCCAATTGGAAGAAGATTTGGAGAAAATCAAACACATCTGTGATGTCTATTCTGATGCCATCAATTGCAGAGCCCCTTCCACTAATTATGTTTTATTCTTGCTGGAACGGTATCTATTGTTGACAGTGAAGGCCATGAGAGCAGGTAAACACATTTTATTTTCCACTGTTCCATAATTTATTTCATGTTTCAGAGATCAGGAAGAGAAGGTACAATACCTTCTGTGTGAATTATATTTCCATAATCTCATTTTGGATGAAGTTAGAGGAGACAACCCTGGCCTCTTCATAGGGGACATACAATTATAGGCATTTATGTCCTTTACTAGGAACCAGGTTAGATGGGGTAAGGCTCACAAAATGTTCATAAGTAGAGAAAATGGTTTAGATCTTTGGATTAGAGGAGAGCCTCCAAAATCCTTCCCAACCATCATGCGACACCAGACCTTCATGAAAAGGACAGGAGTTGTGGACTCATTGGCTCCTATCCATTTACATGTCATCTGTTCAGGTATTACATATTTTAAAGAATTCAAGGAAGAATCCCTTGCTGCTTCCAAGCTAAGATGGGATGCATCCACCGACGAAGTTAAATGTAGAGAGCCCTTTGGATATAGAAATTTCTTTGCAGCAACCTTCAAAGTAGAAATATATGCTAGACTACTCCAAGAATAAGGACCTTCTTTGATCGGATGTAGGTATAAGCCCCCTCTCCTCTGGTTTCCTCCAGAAGTTTACCAGAAGGATTTTCAAATTAATAAAAAGAGACAGGAAGCTGCTTTTGACGAAATCAAAAGAAGCCATGGTTTCAGGAGACCTGGTGAACCAACTTTTCCTCCCTATAGTATAACTGGTTTACATGAAAGACTCTAGATTGCATGAGGACATGCAAGAAAGTAAGATGGGGGGTATGTTGGGTTACTAAAATGGTATAAATATCTTCCTTTTTCCCACAGTTTATCATATGATTTTGATTTATTCTTTAGATAGTTAGGGATAGATAGGAAAGAATATGATTAATATGTCTCTTAGGGTTGTTATTAATTTTTTATTAAATAGTTTCTAATTTATGAATGGAATGGTTTGATTTTTTTAGAGAAATGGATAAATAGCTGCCAAAGATAACCAAAGAGATTTTGGCTATGCGCAAGCTATTGAAGGTTGAAGACTTTTTAGGCACAAAGCAGTTTGAAGATAATACATTTGCTATATTGTAATTTTATAATAGTAAATCAATCTTGAGGATCTTTCGATCCTCAGGATAGCTTGATTTACCCAACTATTGTAATATATAAGAGGATAATAGATCCATAAAAACATAAGAAAAAAACACATTCAAGTAATTAGATTCAGAACTATTCTGCACAACAGTTTTTGTAAATGTTTTACCAGCCATGGAATCAATGAAAGTTTTGAGTGTTTTTATCATTTATGTGATCTGCGTTTCTCATAGCAGTACTTCTGAAGACCGAGGGCCCAGTCTGAAGGAGATATTGTCCCGTTCTATAATTGTATCAGTTCGAAGCTTGATTTCCATTTTGTAATTCAAATCTCTTTTACAATAGCCAGTGATAAATGCATAAGTGTGTTAATGATTTTATGATTGTTTGCATATAGAAGACAAACATTTCGCTTAGTTATTAATGATTTCTGTTATTATTTCCATTTCTGAAGTTATTTGCTTGACAGTTCCCCACCTTTTCATCCGTGCTATTCCTTCTCCTTAGATTTACGATTGTCGTTCCTTTCAAGTTACAATAGTTGTTCCTTTCGGTTAAAGTTACAATAGTTGTTCCTTTCGGATGTTTAGCCCTAATATTGGCTCATTACCCCTTAATTGGGGAATATTAGATTGGTAATGTTATTTTATTTATGTCGGATTTAGGCCATTAGTTGTAATTATATCTCTTAGTCTCCTATATATACCAAGGAGACATTTTCATTTTGAATCATCTTGTACTTGAACATTTAAGTGGGGTAAAAGAAGGTTTCCCCCTCAAAGAGTCTTATTATATGAAATTATCTCCTTTTCAAGGTGTTGAGTACTTTTTTTGAGGATTTTCTATGTAATATTGATATTTGGTTCTTAACATATGGTATCAGAGCTCAAGGTCTTGGGGTTTCGCTGCTACATCTGAGACACCTTGGAATTTTCACTATAACTTTTTTTTCTACAATGTTTCAGAAGGAACGGCTTGGAGGATAGTTAGTAGATCGATTAGGGTACATTGGGTTCAAAATTAAACTCCTGAGGCCTTATACTTTCATAGATACATCCTATACAAGATAGGGTTATGGAATTGTCCTTAACTGAGTCATTGCGGAATTTTCGCAATAAAAACATTTCTGTAACGTTTCAGACCATGAGATCTAGATGCTATTTACAAAAAATAGTAAGGTATCTGTGGTAAAAGGTTCATCTTTTGGATCATCATAAATTTGTAGATACACCCTGTGTAAGATAGGGTATATGACTAGTCCTATTGACTAGTCTCAAGAAGGTGTTCTAGGTAAAAAAATCATAACTTCTTCCTAGAGTATCCAAATTGTGTGGGACTGGTTGCATTGGATTGTGGACAGTCTGTATTATTTCTGGTGTGAGTTTCAGAATTTTATATCAATTATTTTGTGTGGGGCACACTATATAAGTGAGATCTCATGGAAAGGCCAAAAATCGACAAGTTGTGGGGAAGTTACCGTAAATTCCACTTGGGAGATACAATAGAAGAAATATTGTCTAGCAGAACCACCTCAAAATCAAGGTTCAAAAGTAATACTTGGCCAACATGCCACCCAAAAAGGGAACTTCTACACCAAATAAGCCTCCAGAAAATCCTACTTGGACTCTTGATGAAGGTAAAGAAATGCGTAGGGACATAAATGAACTGTGAAATAAGATGGATTCAATGGAAGCTAAGTTGGATACTAAGATGGATTCAATGGAAACTAAGTTGATGGATTCAATGGAAGCTAAGTTGTATACTAAGATAGATTCAATGGAAGCTAAGTTGGATACTAAGATAGATGGTTTAAAAGGGGAGATCATGGAAGTATTGAAAAATTTTGTAACAGAGAAGACACCTGAAAGTGAAAATGCATCCCATGAAATT
>SNQJ01S0271633.1:0-11662 GCA_010110895.2 Picea sitchensis | reverse complement strand
ACAGTTTGCATATGTGCTAGTGATAGATACTTCATCAAACATATATCATGCAATCTTTTACACATATGTCATGAGAGGCAATAGTGGAATTTTATTATGGATGAGATCTAGTGCATACAAAAATAATAAAACTCTAGTGGCTGCTACAAAAGCTATACTATAATAGAAAAATACTATAGAACCTCAAGATTAAAACTTGGTATGGTGCCAAAGCCTCTTCAAATTTGTTTTCAAATGGCACTGCCTTCTCCAACCCTTCGACCAGCTAGTATGGCACTTGACCCTCCTTATTTTTCACTGTATAGACCCCAAATCTGCTGCAACAATCCTCTTTGAAGATAGATTGACCTCCCCAGATTTCCCATGGTACCTCCAGCCTCGGATCTACCAAGTGAGGGACTCAACCCTCTAATTTCCCCAACGGCCTCCTCCATGCTGCAAACAAATGGGTGATGGCTCCCCTAACTAACCCTCAGCCTCTCAAAATCCACGAATCCGATGTTGATTAGTTCGGCCCCCCAACTCAAACTCTACGTTGCTATTACAAGGAGAATCAACCCTTCAATGAGCCCTCGCGACTCTCTTGTTCTCAGGACCAGCAAGTAGTATAGGATCCATCCCTCTAGGATACCCTACGAATACTCCAAGTGCCAATGAAATCTCAATGAAGTTGCTAAAATCGGCCCTCAAGGGGCCACATAGACCTCCCAAACTCCACCTAGTGCCACAGATCTATCAATAATGGGATTGTCCTCCTCCTCCTAGTCAGATCGATCTATTCCTAACTAAATATAGGTAATAGGATAAAGCTCCCACAGAAAATCCCAAATGGATCTCCCCCCCATGTTTAGCTAGGGTGGATATTGCACCATCGAAACCAAACTAGTGATGGAAGGGTTTTGTCAAAACCCCAATGAAAACCCTGGTGCTAAGACCAATCCAAATGAGAGATCAAACCACAACGAGGAAGGTGATGTACTACCTGTTATCGCACAGTTTGTAGCAAGGATAAAAGGCTAGAGATTGAGTATACAAACTGAGGTAACTGGAACCAATCCCACCCAATGTCACCACAATGGGATGGTTCTTTCTCTTTAGGGAGGTGATGAGGCCAGGCGTCCCAGTGACACAGGGTTTTGAAAGGGAGAAGGATAATAGGACAAGGATAAATTCCCCCCCTCACAAGTCACCACCGGCTGAGATAGTCCGGCCAAAGGCCAATTAAAAGTAAACCCAAAAATATACACACAGGTCAAAGCAACAACAAATAATATATGCAAGCTATATTTCAATGGGTTAGTACTTCATACAAATAGATGACTATCGAATAACATATAAGCAATTTGTAAATGTTGTGAAGTCAATGTTCATCAATAACAAATAGAAATTTATAACACTTCACCAATAAATAATGACACAGGGACAATATGGCATTCAATGTAACCAATCTTGCACATCTAATAAATGCCTCAAATCACCATTTAATTTTCTTATAAAGTAAAACATTTGTTGCACAAATGATATAATAGCCAAGGATGATGGCAACAACAGGTTAGTTAGGTTAGTTCTTAGGCTAGGGTTAGTAGTTAGGTTTTAAATTCAAAGGGTTTGAGAGTGTTTGGATTAAGGTCACTTATTTTATGAGGTCTTGGGATTGGTGCCTTAGGTTTTGGAGTGGAGTCAATAGTGTGGGGCCTTAAAATTTGAAGGAGACAAAGGTAAGTAGGTCAAGGACCAGAGGGAGAGGCTTTGAGGTGTCGCTAGAGCAAGGCACCAAAGTCAAGGCTCCCTGAGGAGAGGCTCACCTTGGTGGCCAAGGTGAAACTAGGCCTCGGTGCTCTCTCCTCCTTCCTTAACTCAATGGCAAAAGCGACCTTCATTTGAAACAAATAAAACAAGACCTAGGGTTTGATGAAGCAAGGTGTTGTTACAACAAGTTTTTTTAGCAAACCTTAGAGAAAAAAATGACCCCAAATGTAGTAGACCTAGGCTTAGGACATCTCTCTCTTCTTGGCCTCAAGATGAATGCAGACTAGCAATAAATGAAAGAGAGTGTAGCAGCGACTAGGCTCTCTCTTCTTCTTCAATGGTTAAAATTTCTCTTTAGGGGACATGAGACAAGGACCTACTTGTGTGCTTGTAACCTAGGGTTTGTTCAACAAATCATAAACAAGTGCAAGAAAATTAAACTACAACCATTCCATTTCAAGAAGGTTTGCAGAAAAATACTACAATTCTGAAATATCAATGAAACCCCTGGTTGTAACACCTTCCTTCAAGAGAGAAAAGCCAAAATGTGCCAAAATGGTCCTCCTTCAACAGGTGTGCCTCACTAAATGGCCAAAACCCTAGAATGAAGTTGCAAATTTCAGACCTCACCAAGTGGTGAATTGAGGTTTTGTCCCAAAAAATGGGGTGAAAATCCTTAATATATGCTATATCAATGACCTAATTTGCTTTTAGGTCATAAAAGGAGCCGACAATTGAAAATATTGAAAATTATCTTGTTTTTGCATTAAGTGACAAATTAAAACCCTAATCAAGCAACAAAGGAATCGTCATCCCTTTCTAGGGTGGCGTTAGCCCTCTAGGAAAATGCAGCCCCAAGAGAGAAAAGCGTTGGGTGCCTTGGGCATCTCCAAACTACCACAGTGCCAAATGCCCACATCCATCTGTAAAACGTCCATCAAGCAAGGATGACATCATGGACCTCATGGGTGATGTCCTAAGAGCCTTCATATGGAGCCAATGTTCCACTAAAAATGGATCAACCCCCCTAGGTCAAGTACATTGCGGGGGTACCTCACGGTGGAATGTCCTCTTTTTCTCTGGTGCAAAGCCCTTGATCTATCTCTTCCCTATCCTCCCCCCGATGGGGTCTCAACATCATCTAATGGGCTCTTCAACCCCATGGAGGTCAGTGTCGTCTCCCCATGTGTACGGTCCAAATGGTACATGTCAGGTGGTGGTCCTGCACATCAAAGCCTAAGCCCTCCATGGGCTCATTAGTCCGAGGGATCATAGCAATGTCAATCACATCTCATCATCAATATTATTAAACATGTGCATAAAATCCCTAATACCTTAGTCAAAAACTCAAATACATTACACAAGCCTACAATACAAAATACGGAGAGAAAAGACAAGGCATCCCTATTGGGATGAGTGTCCACGGAAGAAGGAAGAGAAGTTCTGGAAAGAAACCTCATCCAGAAAGCCATGTAAATTGGGTGATGTGGTGAGGGATGTCCAAACATGTGGAGTGCCCATTGAGAGTCAAGGATGCAAAATGTTATGTGGGTGCCTTTGGCCCGGTGAAGAGTTGTACCTGTCATGGATGCATTTTTCCAAACCCATTCTTGCCTTTTATTCTTCATTTTTTATTCTTTTTATCTTTTATTTCCTTTTGTTCAAGAATTTAATCGAGGGGACAGCATACGTGTGGTGACCGATGGTGGCATTACCCACAAGTATTTTCCACGAGAAATGAGAAGGTTGGTTAGTGATGGGGCCCCTTTCCTTGGCCATTACAGCCAAGAGTCTTCCCTAAGCGTGGTGACAGAGGCTAATGGCAATGTCATGATATTAGATACCCATGGACCCTATGGGCTTGTGATGAGACCCCTTTCCTCTTGGCTAGGTCTTTTTTATTATTTTACAGGTCCCTCTTGTTTCTTGTTGAGAAACTTTTTTATTGCTTTCTTAGGGATCCTTAGGCAAAAGCATCTCAAGGTTTTATTTTTTAGGATTTTTATCTTTTACCAGATGCTTTCTTTTACCTAGGGCCTTTAGACCCTTCTTCCCACAAGATAAGAACGAAATCACGAAAATAGGTCAACCCATTGTGCGGACAAGTGGAATGGGATAGGTAGTGGGAAGCAAGGATGGAAGAAGTGGTGCCATGATGGGAGCGGACGATGGATTTCATAAATCCCCAGTGGAAAATAAAACCCTATGGACATAGGCTTGCTAGGGCACTGTCAATTCCCCCAAGCATGGTCAGTGGGCAGAGTGTAAGATCCAAGCAATTGTTAGAAATAAAGGAATCGGTCATACATTCAATGGTTTGATGATCAAAGTGACACATACCATCGACTTTGTCCTGTATCGGAGATGGTTCTCGCTCCATGAGGTACTTGGAGCGAGAACCTCTTCTGATATAGGACTAAGCTGATGGTGATGGATACTGCTTCTTGTTACAAGATAAAGATGTTGGAAGAGAGAAAAAAGTGGGCCCTCCAGGTGTACCAAAGGAAATCAATCCTTCTTTCGGTACTCTATGTCTAGGACACGTGGGCCTCGATACATGATCTCCTAGTTATCCCCTAAAAAGTGGGGATAACACTACCCTTCCTTTATACTTCTACGAACCCCTTCTAGATATTTACTCTCTTTGACCAAATCCATATGAGGATTAAAATCACTTTATGACCCTTTTTAAACCCGTTTTTAATGTCAGAAGGTGATTAATTGGCTTCTGAGACATTCTCGGATGTTGGAAGTCCCTTTCTTATCATTCCAACCTTTAGATCTTCCGGTCCCGGTTCCAACGAGCTATTACAACGTGTCCCCTTTAAGATAATATAAGTCCCAATCACCCTTTTGTGCATTTAATTAAATTATGCCCAATAATAAGCCAAAATTACGAAAATGCATTCAGATATACGGAACCAAAGAGTGGGTGTATGAAAATTATTTTGATGAGAGATGGTGAATTGACCAACCTGGCCCCCATATAACTCCTCCAGTTTGCCTAAGCTCATTGTTGACCTTGTTTTACTGCTCTGGCCAAGTTGACATAAACTCACAAAGATTAAGCCCACGATTCTTGAGGAAAAGGGGAATCCAAAAATGGGGACATTACACAAAAAGTTAGATACAACCTTGAAGCACAATACAAATAGAGCCAATTTTCCTTTTCGGGGTTAGAAATTAACAATGAAGCATAAACCAACGGATGAAAATGTCTAGAAAATAAAAGTAAACAATTAACTTAGTTTTACTCCTGAACAATGAAATGAATATGTTTTGATAGTTTATCTTTTGTATTTTTTATATTTTTTTTTTTTTTTTTTTTTTTTTGTTTTTTGGTGGTTGGTTGTTGGGAGTGAAGCTCAAAGCCTTGTCTCCACTTAGGGCTTATGGGGTCCAGAAATATGCCCCTCTAAGAATTGGTTATCAATGTTTATGGATTAGAATGAGACTAGGGCCACAAGGCTAGTATTCTCTCATCTAATCAAGACAAACAATGAAGCAAAGGCCCTACAAGAAGGGTTTCCTTAAAGGAATAGCCTTCACCAACAAGATCAACAAAAGACTTGAAAATGATATTTGAAACCTTTTCCAAGGAGTATAGAACTAATCAAGACAAAGAGATAAGCACTTACCAAATCCAGATTTAGGGAGAGATGGAAGGAGATACAAACCCTATACATCCTCCTTCCAAGTAGTTGATAACTCCCCAATGGACCCGATCTTGCTATTTTATGTAGAATATTTAGCATTCACAATAGCCTTAGAAAAATACCAAGAAAAACAACCATGAAATAAAGAGCTCCAATAATTGACACCCGAGAAACACCAAGTAAAGGATCTTCTATAAGCTATTAATGAATTATTAATGATCTCCAACAATTCACCACAATTTGGAATGAGAGGAGTGCCTTTATTTATAGATGAGGCTCACAACTCCTTCCCATTCTTTATTCCCTAAAATAAGCCCAATGAAATGAATTAAAAGTGACTTGTCACCCACATAATTTGGAGACTAAGTCAAATAACAATTAAATGAAGCTTTACATGCTAGAAACCATCATGAAAGGGGATGTCCTACACAAAATGTGCTCAAGAATGCTCAAACAATGCCCACAAATCCTTGAAATATGTCTCCAAAGCATGACCATGTCCATACACCTAAAGGTCAAGGAACCTCTATAAACCATGGGTGACCCTCAAAGTGAAAAAATGGGTCATAAAACCTCCAACAACAAGAATGACATCAAGCTTCTAAGAGAGCCGATTTGGATCTGTTATCATAGGTTTGTAGAAGAGATGAGGCTTTGAGCAGTACTTGAGGGCTTCCCCACTGCTTGTCACCTCGATGGGGGGCTCTTTCTATTAGGAGGGAAAGTCAAAGGGAGACGTCCCTATGTCAATCTGGATAAATGAAGGAAATGGATAAAGACCAAGTCGAGAAGAGACCCTTCCACTGATTGATGCCCAAGAAAAGATAGTCTGCTTGCCAATGTACACCTTGCGAGACAAAAGACAAAAGAAAACTAGAGTGTACTTGCGGTGGATTAGCACTTCCCTTGGAAACCAATGACTATCTAATACATGAGCAATTAATAAATGCTATTATTGAAGTCAATGATGGCAAATAAAACAAAGACACTAATCACTTCTCAATATAGCATAAAGGACAATTAGCATTTAATGTGTGTAATTAAACCATATATCAAATCATCAATGCAATGTCAGATCAGCTCATATAATATGCTTTTGCCAACGTCACTATATAATGTTGCTGCAATAGGTATGGCGATGGGCTCAATGACACAATGAGTGAAGCGTTGATCAAAATAACTTAGAGAAAACAAATATCAACTCAATGCCAATAAATGGGGCTGCTAAATATCCTGGCGGTGCAGGTATAAGCCAAAGAAAATAGTATGGCCACGTCAGCCCTAAATATGTTGTTGCAGTCACCACAGTGTGGCGTCAAGCTTTATCTATAAGTCAAATAGAAGGAAAAAGAGCACAGCGTTCACCAAATAACCTCACAAATGCAACCAATAGCTCAATTACCCGATCAAATGAGAGAGATAAAGCCAAAGCGTTAGGGTTCAAACAATAGATAAAATAGGTATGACGTCCTGACTATGCTAATTTTGGTGTTACTTGGGGTTAGTTAGCCAAAGTGGGCGTTTTGATACTTTCAACCAACAAAAAAATGCAATTTGATTCCAAGGCTACAAAGAGGAGACGAGGCATAACTTTTATCCAAGCACAAGTTAAAAAAAGGCCAACGTTGTCCTCTCAAAGATTTGTGCCCTAAAAATAGCTAGGGTTAGTAGATAGGTTAGCTAGGGTTTTGCAAATTTGAAAGAGTTTGAAGGTTTAAAGGGCACAACAAGCTCAAGAAAGATTTAAGACTGAGTACTTGGCAAGGTTAATGGAGTCATATGGAAGTGTAGCTAATGGTTTTAGAAGGCCTTCAAACTTAGAGACAAGAGAACTAGGTTTTAGTGTTGTTGCAAAGGCAAGGCCACCAACCATAAACCCTAAAGAGAAAAGATTAACCTAGGTGTAGCTAAAGCTAAGCCTAGAGCACAATCCTTTCCTTAAGACTGTGAGGCAGTACAGCTTAGAGTGAAACCTATATGGCTGAAAAAGTGTTGCAAGGCAAAGGAACTTTCTCAAACCCTAGAAGCAAACCCACAGGTGTAAGCTCAATTGGGCCTAGAATCCTTCTTTCTTCAGATTTCTACTCAAAGGCAGCGCAAGAAGGAGAAGCTGGTGTGGCAATGGGGCTAGGCTAAACCCTCTCAAAATCAAATGGTTTATAAAGCTAATGCTATGGGGACATGAAGTCTCGACCTACTTGTGTGTAGACTCCCCTAGGGTTTCAAGGATTAAGCCAAAGCAACAAAGATGCAATAAATGTAAATGTAAGACAACAACTATTCATTCAAGAAGCTTTGAAGAAATACACTTACAAGATCATGAAGAGCATTAATCCAATCCCTAGTTGTAAACCTTCCAATAGCAAAAGCACCACTTCACCCAAGAAATAAGACCTCCAAAGTTTAGCTTCTTCAAAGAGACAAAAATAAAGACAAGAGCTAAAGAGCCTCTCTCTCACAAATGAGAGCAGGGTGTTCTATGATTTTAAAGAGGGAAAAAACATCCTCTATTTATACAATGCCCGACCAAATTAAAATTAAGGTCAACAAATAGCCAAACAAGGCTAACAGTTCAGTTTTAAATCATTGTTTTTACATGCTAAAATGCCAAAATGAGCAAAATACAAGGCGTCAAGCCCCTCAGGTGAGACGTTATTGCTAGGGCATGACAAACATAAGAGTGAGTGGAACGTTGCCCCTCCTGGGCATCTAGCATCGTGCCACACATTACCAAACTAGCAAATCAAGCTGCCACGTGCCCTGGAAATCGTCCGGCATCAATGGTGACGTCCTGTCATCCTGGTCCACGTCCACCTGTCAGGGGATGATCCCCATAAACCACCAGTCTATGCCAAAGGACGTCCTGATGAGGTGCTCTTCTTCTTCTCTGTGCATGGGCTCATCATACATCGGTCCCTGCCTCTGCCATCCCAACGTCCATCTGATGGAGAACCCGGCCCCATGGAGGTCGAACTGATCATCTCCCCATGTGCACCGATCCTGGTACCTGTCCGCCGGGCATGGTCCTGCACATCAAAGGCTACGCCCTCCAGGGGCTCATTTAGCCCCAAAAACATCATGGCAGTTAAGTAAATTTCATCATTAAGATTATCAAATATATGCATGACACCCCTAGCAGATCTTCTAACAGCTCAAAACCTTACACCCAGACCCACCATACAAAGCCAAAGAAACAGCCCCAAAGGGCAACCTATTGGTCAATACCCACAAGAACTGGAAAGTTTCCGCAGAGGGTTATCCAGAACATGTATAGTGAAGTGATATGGTTTTAGGGGTGTCTGGTTATAGTCATACCTAGGGCTGGTGTTGTCTGTAGGTGCCTTTGTAGGAGGCGGAAAACCATTACCCGTCATGGATGCATTTTTTTTTTTTTTTTCTTTTCTCTTTCTTTATTTGTATTTTTGCTACAAGCTTTGACAAAAAGAGGGACACTGCCTTGGCTGGTGGCAGGCAACAGCGTTACCCACTAGTATCTTTGCAGAAATGATAGGGCTGGCTCATTGATGAGACCCACCTTCCTTTGGTCATGCAACCAAAGGTCATTGCCTAACTTGGTGACCAGATTTGGGTGGCAATGTCATACCGCTAAATACTTATGAACATAATGGAGCCCGGCTCGTGATGGGACCTCCCATCCCCTCTTAGTTAAGTCTTGCACTTATTTATTTATCATTTTCTTAGGGTCCCTCGGTTTCTTATGAGAGGCTTTGGCCGGGACAGGTGGCCGACATCAGCTTGCTTTTACCTCCTGGGCCTTTAGCCTTCTTCCCCTAAAGACAAGATGTACCAGGTAGTCCCTCTAATGGCCAGACTAGGGGAATGGGATAGATGAGCAGGGTTTAAGATGGAAAAGTGATGATGAAAGCATGAGGGAGCGGACGATGATCCTTCAAAAACCCCTTGGTGGCTAACCAAAACCCATGAATACCAACTTACGAGGCTACCCAATCAATCACCCCAACAATGATCAAAGTAGATTAGTGTAAATCCAAGCAGTTATCTGAAATGAAAGAATCTAATGCATACATAGAAGGTTATAATGATCAAATATGACACATACCATACCTTGGACCAATTACCTCATGGAGCAAGAACCTTCTCTGATGCAAAAATGACCAGTAGTGATGGGCTGGTACTGCTGACAAGGACAAAGCTGGCTGAGAAAAGAAGAAGGGTCCTCCAGGACCATGCTCAGGAGTCACTCCTCTCGGTACCCAATGTCTAGGACCATGTGGGCCTCGAGACATGGTCTCCTAGTTATCCCTAGATTATCGGGGATAACATCTGTGGCTCAACTCAGGGACATGCGCTAACTGCAGAGCAGTATGAGAACCTCAACAATCTCTGACGTAGACCTGTGACCTACTCCTCAACAAAGGCATCAGCAACAAAGGACGGGGTGGTGTTGCCACTTGTAAAAGCAAGAATACATAAATGTGCATATAGGCAGTAGTAAATGTGCATATCAGGCAATTATAAAAATAGAAAATATAGAGTGAGATACTTACCTGTACTTACCTTTGTACATGTTGGTGTAGTCAAACAACCAATGTAGCCAATCTAGCAGTAACCTGATACCTTCCTTTGTGCTTCAGCATAAACCCAAACAGTGATACATCAAAAGCACAAACATGTCATGAGTTGAATATACATCATAGTAATACATCAAGCACAAACATGTCATGAGTTAGAATATACATCATATCATCGAAAAAGTCGGAATCTAACTCATGGAGGCGGGTGGGATGGTCAAAATACTGCCAAGTCCATCTCTGAGAAAAGTACTCAATCCTATCCAAGGAAGGGTCATAAGAAGTACAAGGTTCAGGAAACGGACACAAAGGGCCTGTAGACTGGTTACCTAGGACATCCTCACTTTCTAATGGAAGGATTGACAAAGGTTTAGTAGACGGCTGGCAGATCATCAAGAGTAGGTTGAAAAACTGATTGGAAAAAGTATTACCCAACCAACCCTTGAAATCTAGGGTTTGCCCAGGAGGAAACTCAACACGAAAAAGGTACTTCCCAACCACACCCTGAATGGAAAAGCAAGGCAAAGAAATAACCGGTGGTTGGGATGGAAAGTCATGAGTAACTTCCTTCAAGCAAACAATGTCCTTACTTGTACCAAGGTCTAAACACAACGGTGGTCGGTAATCATCTTCATAAAAAGGATTCAAGTGCTCAGCATACTCATCAAACATCTCAAGGTAAGACTGAAAATCATCTGAAAAACAAGGTACCATGTCATCCTTGGTGTTTGGAAAGCTACAAGTAAAGACTTTATCTCCTTGTTGCCACTGGTCATAAGTAATCCGTTGTGACAACTGCAAGGGCAACAACTGGAGATGACTCTCAGTGTCATAAATGGGATCTGTATCATAACCAAATGCATCCCACTTACGTCTCCCAACATGTATGAACTCATCAAAATCAGCTATGTCAGTGTCAGTATCATAACATGGGGGAGTCAACACATCCAATACTTTTTCACTCTTTGCGTCATAAGGTAAATAACCATTTAAAACTTGGAAGGGGGAACAATGTACCTCGCTTAATCCTTCCTGATCAAGAGCTTGAAGTATTTGGATATCATCATTAGATAAAAGATCTCCTTCTATGTCTTCATCTTTGAGACATAGAGGATCTGGCTCGTCCAAGAGTCCCGTTCCTTCTTCATTTTCTGAATCATAAAACAAGGTATCATCAAAAGAATCAAAACAACTTACCTCATTCTCTTCATCTTCTGTAGGAGTGACAGGATCTTGGAGAGCTTCATCAGCAGGAGGAGCACAGGCGGATACTTCATCATCTTCTTCAAGTTCATGCTCCTCATTCACGTCTTCATTCTGCTGTTCAATGATTTGTTCCCCTCTCTCTTGCACATCTTCATGGGAGACTAGCTCTATCAAGCTGAGAATGTCCATAGCATTGGCTCTGGTCAAGTAGAGGTTCTTTTCAATTTGAATGGCCATATTGTGAGCTTCTGAAAGTGTTTTTGGATTCTTCTTGCTTAAAAGGAAGCCCAAATGTCCATGAAGTCCATTAGTATAGATGTAAACAAGGTATCTCTCTTCAGGACGATGGCTTTGTGGAATCTGGCAAAGTAATTTCTCGAACTTGAAACCAAAAGCTTTGACAATCTCAGAATCTGCTTGTCTTATGCCTTCAAGCTCTTTCAGCAATGATTGTATAACTTCTATTTTCATGGTCCAGTTTGCAAGAAAAATTTCTTC